>JAOXNX010000035.1:20534977-20549726 GCA_028566075.1 Solidago caesia | reverse complement strand
TCTATATATATAACACATTATACTTATATATAATATATATATAGAAAATTTTTAAAATTTTTGTGCCCCTCAAAATTGTGCCCTGGCCGGAGGTCGGGTTTGCCCCCTTCCGGGCCTCCCCTGATGCTAGCTTAATTTCATGTGTTTACATTCAAATTCAAATAAAACAAAATGAGCAGGAAATTCAAATTTGAGGAAGATTCAGAATTGGAGGCTTAACTGGGCAAAATTGGATCCAAAAGTTGTGCATGGCGGTAAGTAGACGTGTTCCTCTTTTCGTAGGCTTTTGATCCATATAAAGAGCGGCAAATAACTCCTTCAGTTCAGGTGACAAAGTTATGATCGTTTAAAGTTAAGCTTACTTTCTAGCCCAGTTCCCCCTTTCCCATTGGTCCATGAAGGAGTTTGCTAACTCTTGGATCTGCTTCACATCATCAAAAAGGAGCGTAAATGACATTTGCAAATGTTTTCTTTAAATCCCAATTGTTGTCATGAACTAACCACTAGGGTGGTGGTCCATTGGTTGGGCATGTGTCTCTAAAAGGGTGAAACTCCTTGGAGGCCACAGGTTCAATCCTTGGTTCCTTAAAAAAAGATATCCTATTCGCCACAGAGGCTCACTTGCTCTGACTCTGGGTTCGCAAAGCGAGTCAGCTCTTGGGATTAGTCTGATTGCCAAGCGAGTAGTACACCCATGATTATTTTTTTTTTTTGTTGTTGTTGTTATGAACTTGTTAAACATGACCATGTTTTGGTTAAAAACATATTATGATGTCTTTTGAAAACGGGTGTAATATATTTGTATATTTGGTCGTGTCAAGTATGTTTGGTTATGTATATGTTAGCAGGTTGCATTAGTATAAAAAACAGGTTCTTGATGCTTCATAATAAGCATTGGTTGTGGATTTTATGATAAGTTCATGTCAAAATTTCTAGTTTTGGTCCATTTTATCATTTTGTAATGATTTTTAGTACTCGTATGGTCATTTAGGCATGTATTCGTTGAATACAAGTTCAAATGAGGTTTAAAAAATAATAATGTGTATAACAAATTGATCATTATCAAATTCTGTTTTCTTCTTCCTAATCTCCTAGTTTTTGTTTTGTAATTATTCCCAAGTCCTTTCAACCTCAACTGTTTTCAATTATTATTTGTTTCTTCATTAATCGAAGAGTAAATTATATTTTTCGTCCCTCAACATGATAATTTTTGCACTTTCAATGCCTTAAGTAAATTAATTACAATTTTATCCCTGAAGTTGGTAAAATTTTGCAATCGAAGTCCACCTCACACGCGGCGTGAGTTTAAGGCCGTTAACGGAGACACGTGCAAGAAGTGTGGGGGCATTAATGTCACCACGTGCAAGAATTGCTACTTGAATCCAAATGTATTTGTAGATTTACAAAAATAACAGTTGAAAGGTGAAAGGTCAAAAATTGCTACTTGGACTCAAATTGGCTGGGGTACTTGGATTATCGAAGAGTACTCGGATCGGGATGTTTTACACAAAAATAATAATCTTTTAAATTGTATGTACTGAAATAGAGTATGAAATAGAGTATAACATAAATCTAAATGTTTAGAAACATAATCATTTAAATACTTCAAACATATTTGTATACTTTCAAATTCTTTAAGCTAAAAAAAGGACCAACTTTGACTGAGTTTGACCTAGTTTTCGTGGTCGACCCATTTATTTATGTGCTTCTAGCCAAATCACGTCGTCTTATGCCCGAGTTCCATGTACTCCCTGATTCCTGGACCGAGGAATCCAAGTTTTACAACAATGCACATGGCATATATACGGGTTTAAAATCTAAGTATTAAATCTAAAAATATAGTTAGACAAATAAATGGGCACATGGCATCGACCACGAGAAATTTGTAAGGTTTAGAGTTTACATGATCAAAACTTAAAACAACCACATTATACAATTTATTAACCATATAATATAATAACATGTTAATAATAACACTTGTCAAAAGACAAAACCCAAAACAAAATTTTTTAAAAATGATACAATAAAAATGATTCAATGAAAGGAAAATATAAAGTGCAACTCTTCATTTAATTATAATTAGCTTTTATATATCAACAATATGTTTCATTCGTATTAACCAAATTCATGAAGAAAATATATTTCGTTTCTTCTGAGATCATATAATATTTCTTTTGCCAACATACCTTTAGAAAAAAGGGAGATCATGAGACCCTTAGATTCCGTGTACCGCATTGGTACCTACGAAACCTACCTCCATGCTGAGTTTACTCCATCGGAAAAATTGGTTATAGACTTATGAGGTCGATCACGTGAATAGCTTATCGAGATGGTGTTTGTCTATTTCTGCTACAGATTTTGTTCATGATCGGAATAAAAGTTGGAGTCCAAAAACATATAAGGTATCGAACTAATAAGCGCGTGCAAATCTGTTTTGTCGATCATTCATATTGTTTTTCAATCATAAAAGACATTTAGATTTAACATCAGAAATGATCATTTAAAGATAATAATCTTCCGTGCATAAAAAAAAAAAACAGAATTCTAGCAATGGAAAAATAAGATATCCAGATCTCACAAACAAAACAATATAACCGAATTTGAAACATTAACCAAATCAAATATTTCCATAAAAACCGAATATATCCAACCACAATCTCTAAGAGCTCGTAAATTTTGTAACCGCTTTAGTACCTTCTGAAACAGCATGTTTCGCAAGCTCTCCAGGCAAAACAAGTCTAACTGCCGTTTGAATCTCGCGAGAAGTAATGGTAGGCTTCTTGTTATATCTCGCGAGCCTAGAACTCTCTTGGGCAAGTTTTTCAAAAATGTCGTTTATAAAACTGTTCATAATTCCCATTGCTTTACCTGATATACCTATATCAGGATGCACTTGTTTTAACACTTTAAACAAATAGATTTTGTACGTTTCGCTACCCTTTTTCATCTTTTTCTTCTTCTTGTCTACATTGACACTACTCGGTATGGTTTCTTTCGGAAGGTTTTTTCCGGCCTTTGTTGGCTTCTTTTCGGCTGGCGGCGGTGCTGATGACGATGATGATGGTTTTTTTAAGGCTGGTTTCTTCCCTGCTTTTGTTGGGGCCATTTTTGCTTGAATAAAAACGATGAAGAAAATATGATTATATGAGTGTTTTTTTTTTGTGTGCGTGTGTGTGAAAATGTGAGTGTGTGGGGTTTGGTTTATATAAGAAATAGGATTGATTGTGATTGGTTGAGAATGGTCCCACTTGGATTGTTGACCTGGCCCTCTCATACGTGTTCAAATTACATTAGTTGGCTCACAAGAAAATAGGCCACGCTAGGAAAGAATTAGTTTGTGACATTTTCCTTGATCATTGTTAAAGACAATGATTTAGCCTTGATCCATTTTTGCCTTTAAAAAAAAGGATTATTTTGGTACGTTAAGTTATTTTTTTTAAATCCTTGTGTGAAAATTAAAAGTATAATGGGTAGAATGTCACCAAAATGTATTCAATTTATTGAAATTTATATATCTTTTAACTAATTTATCATATAATTTATGCCATTTAATTTCATTGTAAATGATATTCCGTGTAAATGATATCCCGTGGTCACCACGATCTTCTATAAGGGTGGAGAGTGATGTCGTATTTTTATTCATTGGTGCTGGGATATCCATGCATCATATGTTACACCTTAAAGTTTAGAGCAAACACTATCGCCACAAGAAGTGTTTGGACACCATACCATGGAGCTCGGTATCACAGGCGTCCGGAACCATACCTTGTTCAGTCGTGCCTCCTCTTTTGTCTTGAAGCCGTTCGACATGGAGTGAAAGTGGGCCATTTTGGTTTTTTTTTCCTTACAAACTCATATCATAACTACTATTTATATATTATACAATGCGTAATCACCGATAACTAGTTTTTAACACACAAATCCATTAAATAAGAAAAAAAAGCAGTCGAGTAACTGGAACAATGAAAATCCAGTACACTGATGGAGCCATGGAACGTTTCCAGCCTGATAGGCCTAAAAGGATCCAGACCAAATTGGACAGGTTTGAATGTTTGATACTGTAATATATGCTTAATACTGGCTCTTCAAAACCACCTCTATGATAAACTCATGCTCTCAAGGGAACCAAGTCTTCAAACAAATCCAGAAAAGCTTCAATCATTTTATTTATTTACAATATTAAAGTAGGACGCCGTACCTGGTTTGATATAAGCAAAAGGTCAACTAGCTTTGGCAACCGGAGAGTTGCAAGTTCCTACCATATCTCTTAAGAAAGTAAATCTCACATAATTGATCTGGATTGCCGACACGAATGTCCATGGCAATTTGATGCAGGCTCACAATAATCAGCCGCCTCCTTTTTTTCCAGCCAACTTGTCTTTGTATTTATTTTTGTGTGATGACTTGCTTCCCTTCTTCTTCTTGGACTTGGAGTTCTTCTTACTCTGCTTTTGAGGCTTGTCGTTTGTTACCGCATGCGAAACTGAATTCGGAACTGGATCATAGACGTCAGGTGACCACCTCACAGCCAGCTTTTGAGGTGGAGTCGCTCCTCGTTTCTCCCGGCTACCTTTCATGGCTGATACAGGCTTAAAAGTAGTCTGTGGGGAAACAAAGTGTGAAAGGACAATAATAGAATAAGAAGTGATAATCTTACCATATAGCCAAGATGATTGCAATACATTTTTAACATAGAACTTGCATACTAGATCTGACAAAATGGGTGGGTCGGGTAACAAGACGGAGCAGGTCAACCAACAAACAATATATGTTTTTTTTTCTAACATTATAATTAATAATAACATGCTAAATATGATTACAATAAAATATCACAGCAATAATTATCCAAATACTTGAATACTTGATTAAAGGAAGTTGTATGCATTCAAGAGACACTTGGGACGACTTTCACTCCCTTAACCCATCTGACCTGTTTGATTTTTAGCTATATACTTTATTTTCCAAGTATCGGATAAAAGATAACCCAAATATTACTACAAACATTCGATGTTGAAGTTTCCCCATACCCTGCCTTCGATCCGGTATTGTTGTTATCATTGTAATCCAATAAGAAGTTCAATAACTTAACAAAATATAATTTGAGTCAACCCAACATGATTCATTTTGAACCGTGCCAAAATTTAACTGTGACCCATTACCCAAAACGCCCATTTTGGCATTCTGTCACCTTAACTGAAATACAAAGCAAAGAAGTCGGCTTACAGGCAGAAACTTCACGTTGCCATGATTTGTTGAGTTTTTTCCTGTTATAGCATCAGCAACAAATTCTATTTCCACACATGTTTCATTAGAGGATGTGGTCTTGCTTGAACAAGGAGATGTGTCACACTTGCTAACACACTTCTCCTTAGCTCCATCTTTCGTCTGAAACTCATTTTGGCCATTGAGTAGTTTTGAGCATGGAGCCCCATCTTTGTCATGTTGGATATTCTGAAACTCAAATATATTGTTCCCTAGTTTATTTACAGAAAGATCTCCAGTGCCTGCACTGGAAGACCCGATTGTGTGCATACACAATCCATGGTTTTTGTTTACATCAATCGATGCCAGCACATCAATGTCCATCGATATCAGTTGTCTGCTGCAAGGGAAATGTACAAAACTGAGAATCGACAGTAAATGCATGCATGGGCAGGCGCACAGCAAACGGGTAAAAAAGTACCATACATGGTTGAAATAAATGACAAAGCTCAATTCATGTTACTGCAGTTGGGGTCATCAAATAAAATATCAGATTGACTGACCAACTTGTTTGCGGTTTTCTTTAGTGATGGCTTACAGAGGATGCACTGCCTAGAGTTATATAAAAGTAACAGGAAACACGTTATACATTATATAGCACTAAGCACATTATTTTGGTATAAACAATCCTTTAATCAAATAAGAGCACCTAAATTCGGATTATGGTTTTTGAAAAGTAAGTAAAGAAAGTAAAACACAGATTATATATAACCTAGCAGCCCACAAATCATCTTCTAAATTATACTAAAATTATCTCCTTCAATGAAAGTAACCCTTGTAAGCGAAAGAGTTAACATTCAAATATGATATACTACGTACTAGAATTACAATCACTCCAATGTGAACGAGCGTATGTGCTTAAGTGGCATTGGGTTGGTTAGCGTATATGCCCACAACACATGTACATACCACGCTGAATTTAGAATACGACTATCAAAACTAAAATGGTAAAGAAATTTAATTACATGGGACTAGCTATCAAATGGTAATTAATGCCTTGTAGGATCCAATATACAGTAATTATATGAATAAGATGCTACGCGTTACGTTTTAGCAAAATTCCAACGTTGATCGGCAACAGGAATGTTACATTACCTTGTGACTCCAAAAATATCGAGCATTAAACATTCAAAATGTAAAGACTGTATGCAAAATCACATTTCCAAGTAAACAAATTAGGAAAATATCAACCATAAAACAGAGTCAGTCAACTCCCCTGCATATTAAAGCAGCCTAAACTTCCGATTCACAAGTATAGCAAATTCTGTTTTAATTATCGATAACTATTCACATTCTTTAATATATTATGACTAAATTCATTTCCTAAAACACAATCTGGAATATGCCAAACATCAAGCCACAACATCATATGTACATAACAACTCCTTTTTATGTCAGAAGCTTCATTAAAATCCAATAATATCAGTTCACAAATACCAACTTAAAAACACATTGTACATTGTACTAAAACCGAATAGGAATCGTCTCTTCCACGAAAAAACCATTATTCTATATATATGTATATATACACACACACACACACACACACACACAGAATTATATCATGTTTCAATACAAACGACAACAACAACAGGCAACATAAAAAATGTATATACCTTTTTGGGATCCACAAATAAGACCTGAAACCAAACAATTCAAAATGTGACAGGCAGGTATCACTAAATAACAATAACAAGAAGCTCGATTTGAAAACGAATACTTTCCGATAAAACAAAAGATCCGAAAACTTATTTTTTTAAAAAGGGTAAAAAAAAGAGGGTGGAATTGAGTGTTAACTAAGATTACTTTTTACAACAGGAGGTTTCATGGGATGTGAATAATACGAATACGAATTATTGAATAAAATGCAAATGAGAGTGAAAAAGAATTTAACTGAGAGCATCATCATTTTTTATTTTTATAAAATTAAAAATTAAAAAATGATGCTCATATTTTTTTTTTTCCTTCAAATATATTTTAAGTAAACAAAATGCAAATAAATTTGTGAGACGATTGATTTGGATTTGAAGGAAGAAGAAATATGAAAAGTTTATTAGTGAGAGAGAGATTTTGGATTAAATGAATTGAAGGAACATGATGATGACGATGATGGCTTATTATGGTTAGGTCAGGTCATTTGAGAAAAAACAGAGTGAAGTGTGTGTGTAGGTGATTTCATTCATTTTTATTGAGAATAGTGATGAACCCGGTTTGGACAACGATGGGGTTGGTTGGTCAATGGTTTTGGATAAGAAGATTTTTCGATCTAGACCGGACAAACAACATATCACTCTCTTACGTCTATCACCCATCAATAATATCTTGCTACATATTTGATGTATCTCTCTCTTAAGTCTCCCGTGTGTTACCGAACAGTTTATTCGACGACATCCAAAGATGAAAAACGTCATTAAAAAAAACATATATGTGTGTTCAGAGAAACAATTCAGAGTCATGCAGAAGTGTCCCTGGGTCGCGGATGAATTTTTGGATCCAACACAGCAGTCCACGTGAAGTTTTTAATTACGTGTCTAGCCAAATTGGCATTTAACGTAAGATTAACAGACGCCTAACAAATGAAACTAACGATATTCCATTTTTTGATTGAGTTTTGATAATATAATCCCTTTAATACTCAAAATAGAATTACATTCATTTTATTAAGAATTTTTGGTAAGTTGGTTACCTTTTTATAGATTTAACCAAATAAAATGATCTGTGAAACTAAATGAATCACTACCATTACCAGTTGTTTCCGACCATACCATATTGAGTCTTGTCACATGGATGATGGATCCATACTAGTAATTTTAAAAGCCGTAGCTAGTTGTGTTTTGTTGGTGTTTATTGAAGTAATATATGATGAGAGTAAATTTGTCGTTAAAAAAATGAGAAAGGAAAAAAGAAACCCTAAGGTAGCAACATTTTCATTAGGCACTTCAAACGAGTGTGATTAACTTTAGCACTATCTTCTTGAGTTCTTTTAATGAATGCAAAGAAATAAAAGCAAAGGATTATAAAATAAGTTATGTTCTCGAGTTTAATTTAAAGAAAGAAAGGAAATGAAGTGATAGGAAATGAAAGGATTTTCTAATTGATTTTATTTTAAAAAGTATATACTCGTTTATGGTGTGATTTGAAAGGAAGATAATACCACTCCGAATCATTTCTTTTCTATAAGAACACACCATAGAAGTCTAACGAGGCTAAAATAGGAATTTTGATGACTTGTAGGTTACCAAATATAGCTTCCTGTATTATCCATTAACTTCCCTCATATCTTTTAATTTATCCGAAATTCAATTCATATATATACAACACACACACACACACAATCTTGAAACTATAGCAATACAGATTATGTAAGTAAAGTTAATTTCTTTATTGAATATCTTTACTGGGTTTTCATTTATTTGCTTAAAGTTTACAACTTTATACTTGCCCACCAAATGTTTGTTGAAATGCCTGAATGAATTGTTCAGTACAATTTGATAGTATAAATTGTAGGCTTTTTCTTGAATAGGGAATCTAAATAGGGAAAAACCTCGTCCATTTATCGTTTTCTTGAATTCATTTGCTAGAAATAGAATGGCTTTTTCGTCTTGTTTAAGCTGTGACCCATGGACGTTACCTCAAAATCTTAAACACCCACATCCGTTTTTCGCTCCTACAAAGGTTTCGTCTTTTGTTTCATTTGCATCCACTAAGCAATTTGAACGACTTGCCTCGGAAAAAGAAGTTATCGATATCTTGCGTAGTGAAAATGATGAGCATTCGGTGCTTGATGTGTTCAAATGGGCTTTGAAGCAACCTAGTTTCGAACCATCTTTGGGTGTTTACGAGGAGATGTTTAGGAAGCTTGGGGGTTTAGGTTCGGTGGATTCAATTAGGGGAGTATTGGATGAAATGAAGCAGTCGTCGTGTAAGGTTGTTGAAGATACTTTCTTTATATTGATTGAAAGTTTTGCTAACATTGGTTTGTATGACGAGGCGATTTGTGTTTTGTTTATTATGGAAGAAGAGTTTGGAGTGAAGCCGGGGACGTATACTTATAACTTCTTGTTGAATGTGCTTGTTGATGGAAATAAGTTGAAGTTGGTTGAAGATGTTCATTCATTGATGACGAGTAAAGGAATCAGGAGGGATGTTGCGACTTTTAATATCTTGATTAAAGCTCTTTGTAATGCCCATCAAATGAGGCCTGCGATTTTGATGATGGAAGAGATGCCTAGCTTTGGATTGGTACCTGATGAGAAGACTTACACGACACTAATGCACGGTTATATTGAGCAAGGCAACATGGATGGGGCATTAAGAATCAGAGAACAGATGGTTTCGGCTCAATGTCAATTGACCAACATAACCGTAAACACTTTGATTCATGGATTTTGCAAAGTTGGTCAAGTTTCAGAAGCGTTGGGTTTTGTTCAAGAGATGTCAAATGAAGGATTTTGTCCCGATCGGTATACATTCAACACTTTGGTTAACGGTTTATGCAAAGCAGGACACGTTAAGCATGCTTTAGAGATTTTGGAGGTAATGCTTCAAGAGGGTTTTGATCCGGATGTATACACATACAACACGTTGATATCCGGATTATGTAAAATGGGTAAAGTTGAAGAGGCGAATGAAATCCTTAATCAAATGCTTGAACGAGATGTTTCTCCTAACACGGTCACATACAACACTATAATTAGTGGTTTGTGTAAAGAAAATCAAGTTGAAGCAGCCTCTGAACTTGCTCTTTCTTTAACAAGCAAAGGTATCACCCCAGATGTTTGTACTTTCAATTCTCTAATTCAAGGTCTTTGCTTATCGAGCAAATTTGAAAATGCACTTCAAGTGTTCCATGATATGAAGAGCAAAGGCTGTCAACCAGATGAATTTACTTATAATATGTTAATCGATTGGTATTGTACCAAAGGTAAACTGGATTCCGCTTTGAAACTACTTAGAGAAATGGAATCTACTGGTTGCCCACGAAACGTGATAACATACAATACTCTGATTGATGGGTTTTGTAAAAACAAGAAAGTCGAAGAAGCGGGTGAAATTTTTGACCGGATGGAGCTTCAAGGGATATCAAGAAATGTGGTAACTTATAACACACTTATAGATGGTCTTTGCAAGAATAGACGGGCTGAAGAGGCAGCTATGCTTATGGACCAGATGATAATCGAAGGAGTAAAACCCGATAAGTACACTTATAATTCCCTCCTTTCTCACTTTTGTAAAGCGGGTGATATTAAGAAAGCGACAGATATTGTTCAGGTTATGGTCACAAATGGATGTGAACCAGATATCGTCACTTATGGGACTTTAATCCAAGGGTTGTGTAAAGCAGGAAGGATCGATGTTGCTTGTAGGTTGCTTAGAAGTATTCAATTAAAAGAGATGGTTGTGACACCATACGCATATAATCCTGTTATTCAAACGTTGTTTAGAAAACGGGGTGCAGATGCTGCAATGGAGTTTTTTAGAGAAATGGAACAAAAGGGTTGTCCTCCCGATGAGGTGTCATATAGGATTGTTTCAAAAGGGTTGTGTTCTGGTGGAGGGCCGATAGGGCAAGCTGTTGATTTTGTATTTGAAATGACTGCAAAAGGTTTTACACCTGAATTTCAATCCATTTATATGCTGGCTGAAGGCCTTTGTGCCCTACAAATGGAGGATACTTTGGTTAAGCTAATGGATCAGATTATGAAAACTGCAAGGTTCTCGGAAAATGAAGTGCGTATGATCATGGGTTATCTTAAAGTTCGTAAATTTGAAGATGCGTTGGTGACTTTGGATCGTTTTCTTAGTATCCGGAAGCCCAAGAGAGGTTACTGGTGAGGTTAGTTTCTTTAATCTTTTTGTACCTTGTTATGGTTCTGAATCGCTAGGATCGTCTCTTTTTGCCATTAGGTTACTGCTTTTCTTGTACTCTAGCATTACTCTGTTATTATCTGGTTCTGAATATCATGCTTCAACATAATGTAATTTTTGGAATTTTAAGTAGTTGCTAACAGTCTCTTCCATAGTTTTATTACCATTTTATTCCTTTGCTATCATAAATCTTATAGGACCTCGCAATATATCCTCAAATCAAAGAAAATTGTACCCACAATGGCATTGGTGAATCTTGGATTTCTGACCAGATTACAGAAATACGTTGACAAATACGTTTAAGGCAGTGCATTAGAATAACGAATATGTATGTTCTATATCATCACACTATAGAGCACTACAACAGAAAACCACTAAGATGGATTACAAACCAGATAGTGAATTGGATGTTTTTGGAGGTAGAAAGGACAGACAGGGGACAGATATTGTCATATAGTCCAGGTCAAAACGAGCATGTTGAATTGGGTTGCTCCCCAAACACTTGGTGGTCCGTTTTGTTGAAAAATATAAATATATAAGTATAAATGATCATTGCGTTATCAAACAATCTAGTAGTTTTAAGTGTGTGGGATGGTCAGGTAAGTGTTTGCCAGTTATCTACATTTCCACATAGTAGGTTGTATGCATCAAGAACAGTCTTTTTAGCAACTTTCAAGCTGCTTGGAAGTTTGCCTCTAGCCGTGAACCATCCCTACCATGGAGCAAGGAGAAGTAAAAGACAATAACCAAATATTTATTTAAATAAAATCATATTTTGTAGACATTTTATTATAAAAAATTCGTCACTAAATATTTTATTGACTAGTCTAGATCGGACGGATTTTGACTTTTAATCATGTATTGATGGAATTGAGCTTGAGCTTTTTCATATCTCTTCTGAGTCGAGTTCGAGCTTGTAAATCATGTAATGAGATCCGTACATTTCATTGAAGGCATAAGATGATCTCAACTTGGTAAACAATCCAAGAACAAAAGATATAGCTACTCATATTTTTCTCTCTAAATGTTCTGCAAGGACAACCCCCCTGAAAATTTTGTATATGACATGTGTTAGTAGTTTTGTGTATATTGCGTTGGTTTTTTATCTTTAAATTTGAATTCTACTATATTTATCATTATTATTATTATTATTATTATTATTATTATTATTATTATTATTATACATATATTTAGATTTGGATTTTGAAAATGATTTTGTTGAGCGAAGTTGATAACTGTGAATGTTGATTGGTTCAAACGGGTCGTTTTAAGAACGATAAGATATGTGACACGTAATGTTAAGTTTATGATACAGACTCCTTCAACGATATGCTAAGACCATTCGCAGTCATATCATCAGTCTTTCTTATCACCAGTCCTGGTCATATGATTCCATAAGTACGTAGAAACGATACACATCTTTTTATGTTACACCCAAATTGTCAAAGTGGATTCGGTTGGAGCCAGCTTCTAGCACTTCCCATCTCGTTCTGTTTTCCTTTGGTGCATCTATCACTTCTTCTGACCGTAAAGGGTTACCAAACTTATTTCAGCAGTTAGAACCACCAGCGTCACCAATACAAAAGGCGAGTAAGTATAAAAGACGACAACTCCTCATTAAAGCTGTAAAGACATCACTACCTGATCATCTCAATAAACATTGTTCAATATTAATTGAAAAGCTTTTATACAAAATGATGTGGCAAATAATCTTGACCAAAGAGTTAAATTGTTTTTTTCTATCTCTCTTTTATTCTATTTCTTTACAAATTTTTATGTTTAGCATATATTTCTCAAAGGAAAAATCTAAGCACAATTGTTAAATTAAAAGCTGAATAAAAAATAGTAAGAAATTCAAACCCAAATTTTATATCTACTAAATGTGATAGCCAAAATCAGACAGTAGGCCAATCAATCACAAAATTTATATTACCCAATTAAAAAAAACAAACAATTCAGGTCTTCATTTTACTTTCACATTTTGTTACGAAATAGTCATTATACTTTCATTTTTGTTGTGAAATAGTCAGTGCAACATGTGCCATGTCAGCGCCACCTAGACACCACTAAAAAATATTTTCGGTAAAAAGATGTCGCTAAGTTGATCTTACTACAAAAAAACAACTACTTCAATGAATACATTGGTATTTTTGGGGGTTCCGGGTTCGTTGCCGTAAAATTAAAGACGCAAGATATAGTAATGCAATGGAGTAGTGCGGGCAATATGAACTTTAACCTTGTTTGCTGCCCTTTATGCAAACAAGGACCGGACTCACATGACCATCTATTTTTTTCTTGTTCTTATTCCTCACAGGTGTGGCACCGATTAAGACATTTGGCACAAATGTCTCATGTTAGCTCGAATTGGAATGACATTATGGGATGGTTGCAACAAAGAGCTACGTCTAATTCAGCTAGAAGTGTTATTGGAAAGCTTTTGGTAGCAGCTACAGCGTATTACATATGGCAAGAAAGAAATACAAGACTGTTTGAGAACAAGCTGAGAACGACTGATCAAATTCAAGACCTGATTGCAACTAATGTTCGTCTCAAGCTGGAAACATTGAAATTCAAGAACACAACTCAAGTGATCCGCTTTGTTGAAGCTTGGAACCTGCCGCGCAAGCACGTGGTCTATGATTGTAATAGGTGCTAGTTGAATTTGTTTTTAAATTTGTCACTACATCCTAGTTATAGAGTGTAGTGTTGTTGATGTGTAACCATAGATATGCTAGATAGCTTTGTTTACATATACATGGCATGTCATGTATATGAGTTGGTTTGGTACTCTGCTTAACCACCTACATTGTAATTGTTTTGGGTTTGATATATAATTCACCGGGGAGTCACCCCTTTACCCAAAAAGGGTATGTTTGGTAGCAAGCTTTTAGGAACTTTTAAAAACTTCAAGCTTTAAGCTTTTAAGAAAAACTACCCAATAAAAAGATGCGTTTGGTTAGAAAAGCTTCAAGTTTTTAAATTATACAAAAAGCTCCATAATAAAACGCTTCATTTAGTAGCGTTCTGTACTAGCTAGAAGCTCTTAGTATATCAAATTATTTAAATACCTTTTGTCACTAATAGACTTTTGGTTCTGGTTGCTTTTTGTTAGGCTATACCTCTGAACAATTACTGTAATAAATTACTCAAAAGCAGACACCTTTTGTCAAGACTCAAAGTAGTACAAGTTGGCTAAAGCTATTCCAAAAAAGCAAATGTAATGATGATATGTCACCATTTACATTGTTATTTGTATGATAAATGTACTGATGAAATAAGGCCATATCATTCTTTCAATCTCTCACACACATATATATGGGAAAATGATGTCTGCTTTAACAAGCAGGCATCTCCCTATTTTTCCTCTCACAATCCATTAATAACAATTTCTCACGTGATTGAATAATAATAAAGTTAAAAAAAATAAATTAAAGTTCTTGCTGCAAAAGCAGGCAATTGCGTGTTTGCTGGAGCAAGTATTATATCCTCCATATATATATATATATAGGGAAATGTTATATTAGGAAACCCTAAAAGGTCATGAACCTTTAGGAACTTTTTTAAAATTAAAATTAAAAGGGTATTTTAATAAAATCATTTATCATTCACTATATAATTG
>JAOXNX010000035.1:20504838-20526557 GCA_028566075.1 Solidago caesia | reverse complement strand
CCCCCCCCCCCCCCCCCCCCCCCCCCCCCCCCCCCCCCCCCCCCCCCCCCCCCCCCCCCCCCCCCCCCCCCCCCGTAATTGGTGACAAGATTATTGTCTTTTAGAGGGCTTGTATCCCTATATATAGTTTGTAAATTGAGTATGCATTTGGAAAATACTAGGCGTAATGGTTTCTCTTTTTGATTAATAGCTGAAACGAAATGTAAAAGTACTACTGGTCACAAACTAGGCATATGAATTCCAAATATGCTCTTTTTGACTTCCGAAGTGATTATAAGACGTGGAACTAGAGAACTTTGTTGAAACTGTAATGTTTACTCTAGCAGTGATGTTAGTTTCCCAGTGAGCTTTTAGTAGGGACAATACCCGTTAGCACCTACTATCACAACAAAGAGGATGCCTTAGCTGAGTGTTGGGATTGGAAATATTAATTTGTGTTTATATCGCAGTGACGATTAACCTTCTGATGTAATGATGGTTGTCTTTCTTTGCAGTGTCTTGATGACAACAAAAATCTGATCTTGGCCATATTAGAAAATCAAAATCTTGGCAAGTTCCAGGAATGTGCTCAGTAAGTTGTTTCTTGATCCAGCATGATACAACTTCTGTAAATATATATCCTTGTTGTGCTATCTTGATTCGTAGTATAGTCCTATACTCCTATAATTTGATAAGTTTTCTTGCGAAAACGATTATTTGTTTATGACTATTAGGTTGCGGTATAACAGGAAACTGCAAATATATGCTCCATTTGTCCCATAATTATTGTTCACAAATGAAAAACACACATTTTGAGAAGAAGTGTAATAAATCCATCTTTTTCATAACAAAATGGCAGTTTTTCCCTTCTTAATCTCAATATCTTTTAAAAAAAGAAACTTGCATTATTAAATTAACATTTATTGGTTTTTAATTCTCCTATAAGTTTATGTTCGATTTTCATGAATTTTTTCTGCCAATGTTATGTTGGCATATCTGCCACCATTTTTTTTTCTTTGGATGGACATAAACACTAAAAATTTAATACACTGTTGTATTCTCGACATAGTTAAAGGCGAAAGGGTAACTAAGGCAACACATCTTTGCTTGTGTCGCAAACTTGCATCCAGCCTTATACGACAATGCTAAAAGGTGTGGGCGAACATTAAATGTTTCCCGGTGGTGTATATGATAGAATTTGACGTAGAAATATAAAACAGACATGTAACAGAATTACTTAAAGTGTCGACAGGTTAATGTTCATAATAATGCATTATCAAAGAAAAGAAGTCTCAAACAAAAATTGTCATTCATAATCGTAGTTTATCTCTTTTAAGTTGTTATTATGTTTTCTCTCTTTAATTTTCTTCAACTTTTTGTCTTTTGTCTCCATCCTCATCAATATCATTTGCCTGGCCTACTTTAAGATGATTAAGCCACTTGAATTTGATATATTTTTCTTAAGTAAATTCTTCATCCCTGCCAAAACAAACTCATCTCCTTCATTCGGGGACCACTTTCCAATTTTTCAAGCTAACGGAGCATTGAAAATTTGCAATCATCCACATCTTTTAAACAACTTCGGCCAATAACGTGTGTTTTTATCATTGCAATACATTATAGTTTACAAAAGCCAATTATTGTCGCTTCATTGTTATTGTTTATTGACTTTATCCCCCCTTTTTATGGCTATCTATAAAAGGAAAATTAATAAGAATAATATAACTAGTAACAAGCTATAGTATTCATCAATTTTTCAATCAAGCGATTAAACATAAGGTAGTATGGTCACTACATGTTATACATTCCAATTTCTCTCAGTACCACACCACCTATAAGGTACACTTATGATACGAAGTTGCTGCAAAGGTGGAGTTAAGGACTTGAGGTCCCGAAATACTAGATACTTTAACTTAATAAATAACCATATAAATTTACCTGCTTACGTTATTTTATCAAGTGGACATTTCCAGGGACAAGTATGATTTGCGGGATGTTTACGTTAAGACGTTAGATGATATAATATTATAATCTGGTTAATTGAGATAAGGTTCCAAATTATTTGTTCACCGAGTCTTTAGGTGAATTATTCACGCTACATAATTTTGTATCATACCTTTATATATATAAGCATGAATCCATACATGTATTGTTAAAACTCTTAGTTTAACCGTAGCTGAATAGTGTAGGTTGTTTGGGCCTTCAAATCGTCTTTGCAACATTTGACAGTTAAGCATAACTTGTAGCTCACGTGATATAAGTGTAATTTGTAGCTCATGTGATTGCAAGATAAATTAGATTTTATTCCGAAAGGTATTGACCTTGGATAGGTCATTCAGTTTAATCTTTTAGTTCAAAACTGTGAATCTTAGAATGCATTACTAGTATTATCTTCTTCTTGTTAGATTTTTACTAAAACGAACAAATTGTAACAACAAATGCTTAAAGATTTGGTGTTTGTGAATTATAAGCTTAACGCTTGCTATGATTATTACGGTTGTTGTTGATCCAATTTGTTTATTTTATGTGGCTGAGTTGGAAAATTTGAAGACTAGTCATTGAATGTAGAAGATGAGGGCTTTTTGGTGAGGAAGAAATATTGACATGGGGAAAATAGCAATTTCAGTGTGCCTTACTGACGCATGAAAGTATGTAAGGAGAAGTTCCAAATCATTTTCTATGTAGGTTAGTACCGCAAGTTGAATAAGAATCAGAGGCAAATGAAACTGATGTGGATGAGAGAAAGTTGAGGAGGGACAAGACCGTAACGAGGTGCGGGAAGTGCTTAATAATAACTTGGAAGAGGTTGATTATGAATTTATCATTAGAGATGACCAGTCTGTAGTTGAGGGAATGAGTAAGTACTTCACAATAAATGCAATTGCATTCTCTGGATTTGTGAGGACTGGTCTTCAGCATTGCGTCTTTCGCCTTTAATGATCTCACTTGAACAATCTGTAGTACACTTTAGTATTCTAAATGCAAGGTTTACTTCCAAAGTACTAGAATCACATTAGCAAGTAGTAAGTTTTGACGAAGGGTTTCAGCTCGCTTTTCACTTCCAAGTATGGAAAAGTTGCTGAAATCTAACCACCAAAGCTGTGTGAATAAGTTATGTAAATGAACATATAGAAAGTTTCCATTAATATTTTCTTTCCCAGTTTCAAAGATCGATACATTCTGCATAGCCAAACCGGGGATCTTATAGATGTTATAATGGAATTTATGATACTTATGGTCCAATATTCTCATTGTTAACATCCCATTTAGTGTGCGCCTTTTAACTAATATGCAATATGTTTAGTTATTTATTTACTTAATCAAGAAGCAGTGCAAAAGCTCTTGTCCAGTATCTTCTAAACGTATGTGAGCAATTTCAGCATGGAATTTTACATATGGGCTGATAAAAGCACCACTATATATAGAATATTTTGTTGAAGGGAGATTAATTAACCTTCTTTTAACCATTAAATGACTAAGGTATCAAGCCGTTTTACAAAAAAATCTAATGTACTTGGCTGCAATTGCTGATGCTCAACCACCAGCGCCAACACCACAGGCATCAAATCCTTCTCAAGTGAGTTTTAACATGAAATTATCATTTCTAGAGGTAGCAACTTCCGTCAATTGACTTACAGATGGGTCAAATAAAAGGGTGGTCACATGGGCTGAATGTATCAAAGAAGTTGAAAATCACCTGAAGCATAGTTTTAAATTATGCAACCTTCTAAATTGTTTTTATTCATGAATTTTAGTTATTATTGTATCAGTTGGTGCATTATTAAGTTATTAAAATCATAAATGGAAAAGTCTTTTTAATTCAGCCCGACCCGACCCATTTCATCCCAGCTATCGACTTAGATCCATTACCCGATCTGCCCATCTTCATCTCTAGTTAGAATAATTCCAACTATCTGTGTTCTTGGTTTGCTTACTTTCTTGTTTTTTACATCGCGCAGATGGCACCAAATTCTATTCCTCAGCAGGCAAATAATTACATGCAACAGCAACAGCAGCAACAACTGCAACAGCAGCAGCACCAGCAACAACAACAACAACAGGCTGCAGCAGCCTCTCAGCAGTCTCAACAAGGTGGCGTTCCAAAACTGCCCTTCCAACTTAATGCCCTACGACCGCAAGATCAGCAGCAGCAGTTACTCCAATTTCAGCAACAGCAACAGCTTCAAGCACAGATGGGTATGAGGGCTGGTGCCCAGAATGGGATGCTAGGTATGCATCAAGCAATGCAATCTGCATTGGCTGGAAATCCGATGGATGGCCGCGGAATGAAGCAAGACGGATCCGAAGCAGCTTCTGGTGGTGATGGACAAGGCAAATCACGTTCGTGAGATAGGGCTGCATACGCTTTTCTGATGTACTTTTTGGTGTGGTGGGTCAGGGAGTAAGTTGGAAAACAAAGAAGTGGTGGCATCATTTTGTTTAGTTGGTCTTTTGCTCTAGTATCTTTAGCTGTATGCAACTTGTCCATGTATCTTTTCCGTTAGGGTTGAAAATCAAAAGAATTGACCTTATATATCGCCTTCCTCGTAAACAGGGACTCCGTATATCTTTAGCTGTATGCACCTTGATGGCTGGTGAGCCTCCCTTTCATGTGATTGTAGGCAAATTAGATAACATAGAAACTTGATTTTCATGTTCTTTCAGTCAGCAAAAAGATTTGTCAATCACGTATTGATTTCCAGCTATATTAGTTTTAAGATTTCCGTCTGATGGTTAATCATAATTTACCAAAATAGATGTTCATTATAGGAGAAATAGGGTCAAGTATCCGATTGCTATAGCATTGTGTTGAGCCGTTGAGGCATACAACTGGAAATACCAATGGATTGATATGATCACAGTTACTTTTTTGGCCTATGATTGAATGTCAGGTATGCGGCCAGAACCGGCCATCATGACACAAGGAAAAAGAATATAACAAACTGTTGCAAACTACTTCAGTGCTAAATAAGTGAATTAAGCTGTATATGGGATATACAGATTTGCGGTCAAGGATGAATGGAGGAAACTTCATGCACGGGATTACATTTTAGGCATCCCGGTTATAACACAAATGATTTAGCAGTCGGCACATTATCCGGGAGGAAGGTAACTTCCCATTCCATATGTGCAGAAATACGATCAGCGTGCAATAAGTCATTGAGTATATTTACAATTACAACAATGGTAACAAATAACAGCAATGACAATGTTAATGACGGCAGAAGTCCAGACGATGTTTATAGGTGAAGGACTGCCCTATCTCGTACTCTAAGCTATCGCACCGGAATTAATAAACACGCTCTATTGATTATAGCTACATAATATCTCGAAGTCAAAGTCCGAAAAATCCATCTATTCGTATAGGTCGCATGTGCGTTTAATCGTCGTAGCTGACTAGAGAAAGGCAGGTCATACGGCAAAGCTATAGTTAGATAATTGACATACTATTTTTCTTACATTAAATGCATACCGTGTCACCAAAGTTCAATTATATCTTTTTTCTTACACATTTTATCCAATGGTTTTCTTATCTAAATTATTATTATTATTTTTTTTAACGGCAAACTATCCTACTCTTACTTCTAAACTACACGAATGTCTAGGATGCAATCCAGGACTTCCGAAAAACCCGCTCATAGCTAAAGACTTACAAGTACATCCCAACTTCTATTATTGTTCCATGTGACATATTGTTTAAACATTGAAGTGTGATTGTTATTTATGTGGAATTTTTATTTGCTACCATGTGGAAAAAATGTGTAGTTATTAATGTTCTGTATACCTAACTAATGGGAGAACAAGTCTAAATGATTATTAGAGTTATAGTCCTGGTTTATATAAGATAGAGTGCTTACATTTTGACTTTCATATCCATATTTTATATGTTAGTTTAAGAAATTTTTTTTGAGATAAACCATACTCTATTCGAGCGTGATCAATGATCACATACATAGAGTTTGATTGCACGACGAAAAATTGTTGACGATGATGGTGGCTCACTGGTTCCCGCCGTAAATGGCGTATTGCCTATTGATGCTTTTGGTTTGGTTCCTTGTTGATTCTTCAGGTCACCTATCCCTGTGAAGAACAAGGTCCAAAAAACCTGGATAAGAGCACGCGGTATGCATCCGGGGTTGCGTCGCCTACATGGTGTCTGGCGCTAATTCCCTTCCATACCGCGTCGTCCAACGTCGGGTAGGCTTGGGTGCGTCTAGCATTCCAATTTCAGACTCGACATCGGGTTTTTTTAATTACTCCTCTCACACACACACATTTAAATAAGGGGTGTCCGGCATTGTTCGGCGTTTTCCAACATCCATAACGGGTCAAACTGATAAAATAGGAGATCTGATGTGGCGCTTATTTGGCGTCTAATGCTTTAACATCAAATACTAGTGATCATGCCTTTTATATGATTCGGGTAATTGTTTTAACAAAGTGAAAACTTTTGAATCAAAGAAAATAAATACAGATCCAGAAAGTGTCTCAACAATTATTTTAATAGTGATCATTTAATACTCCGTAGTATTTTTGTTTGAAAGACAAATATCAACACCACACACAATAATTTATACATTTATCCACCAGAGGACTTGAACCCGTAACATTTTGATTAATAAACCAACACAGGTACCGCTAAGCAATAAACCTTTCAGTTGATTGTTTGATATTAAATACGACATGAGATACTATGTTATATACTTATCTATCTATACTACATTATAATTGAGATGAGTGATGTTTTAATGTTCAAAATTTTTAAAAACTCTTTTTAGTTGAAAATGTTTTGTTCAAATTTTGAATTTTTCAACATTTCCATATTAATCTTATTTTTTTATTTAATCTACTTAATCATTTATATATTTATATAATCCACGAATAAATAATAAACAAAATGTATATACCTATGTTTTAGAAAATCCAAAGCCAAAGTCGGCGGTCGGCTCTTGTAAGGTGTCTTAACTGAAATATACAAATATTTAAAAATTAGAAAGTCATCTATCGCCACCCATTGTGCGGGTATGATTTCTGGTATATTATATAACATGAATCATGCCATAGATTTTGGTTTCAAATTTACAATCTTGAAGTGTTATATCATTGTCGAGTGTATGAAACCTATAGAGTCAACGTTGTTGTTGTTGTTGTTGTTGTTAGTATAAACGTATATCTAAATCCAATCATGGAGCAAGGTTTGTTAAAGATAAATGATAAGAAATGTGTTACACAAAATGTCAAAAAGTAGATGAAAATAATATATATCCCATTATATTATATGTGTTATGATTATAAAAAACAATGCTAAAGCAATGAAGTAATGTCACAATAGTCAGAGATTACTATAACAACAATTACCAGAAAGATTCGTTCAAAGGAATGCTACCATTAAATATTTTTCTAGTTGACTGTCTAGGAAGGATATCGATGAGAGACGGGCCAAAAAAGATGACAATTTCGTATAAGTAACAAGAACATTTCTTTTCGAAAGATTACCTAGAAAAGACCACAATGAGTTTCATTTGACCTTCGACTAGTCTCCTTTATTAAATCCACCTTCATTTGTATCGATTGGAGTTGATTGTTATCAAAAATCATTCCCATTTTTATTATTAAAAGCCGTAAAAATAATCAAGAAAATAATAGGTATGAAATACTCAAACTCAAATGTCTTAAAGAAAGAAAGAAAAAGTCAAGAATGTTCAATAACTATCATATCATCCTTGTTATATATATATATATACTAGATGGATGTCAGCGCAATGCGGCGACGGCGGTGGTAGCGGCGGTGTGGTGGTGGCGGCGACTGGTGGTGGTGGTGGTGGTGGCGCCGGCAAGTAGTGTAGGTAATTGATGTAAAAGGGGGTAATGTAGTTGTTTCAGGAGTTAAGAGATATATGGTGTAAATTAATAAGAGTATTATAGGTATATCAGGTAGAGAGGTTTAAAAATAGTTAAGAAGAGGTAGGGGTAAAATAGGGATATGAATTCCTTTTTAAAGAAATGGATGATTTTTCCAAAAAATTTAAATTGTAGTGTACATAAAATTCGTAAACTTCATTTGGTACATGCATCAAAAGATGATGGTGGGCTGGTGACCGACAATCGGCTTCGCCGGCCGCCGGTTATAGATTGTCTAACACACATGTATATAAAAATGTGTTTGTTATTATTTTTAGAATATCTGAAAATGGAAATGATTATGTAAAACATTAAATGATAAGGAAAAAAACAATTAAACCTTTCAAAAATTAATACACCCTCAAATAAATTATGAGGTAGTATATATATATATATATGTGTGTGTGTGTGTGTGTGTATGTGTGTGTGTGTATCAGTGTATGTGTGTGTGTGGTTTTGAATTCAAGAATGGAAAGAAAGGAGTTTAGAATACCATAACTTTGAAAGAAAACTTGATATTAAATTTTTTTGGCGTTTACAAAATGAAGTCTTTATATAGACTTCATGGATCTTACTATTTACAACAAAATAATTTAAACAAATTATTACGAATGATGAAAATTATTAAAAAGCATCTACTTTTTGAATGCAGATGACTTCTTTTTTAAAATTACTTTATTGTGTGTTGGTTATTTTGGACTTTATTGTGCTGCTTTATTTACCGGCTATCTTGAAATTATTGAACTCCTTGTCGTATTGTTACTTCTCGGTGATCAGACGCCACCTACATTTTCAATCAAAACCCATGTTATAAGCATGATATATCAATTAGGTTTTTTATCTTCATTAATTAGTGTCTACCAGTTAGCATTTTATGTTCTTCAGATGATATCTAACCACATGTATTAGCATATGGCTAAAGATTACGTGAAAAGTCTACTTTATAGTGGAAACTGTACGCGATATTCTGGCGATGACATGTGTCTGATGCACGTTTGACGCACCAATAGTTTAGCGTATTCTATCATCTCAGCTCATAATTAATGTCCAATCTAAACTCGATCTAACAAGAAGTCTCTAAATACCTAGCAAAGTCACGAATTAAAACTTTTGACGACTTTTTACTTTCTTTTTCTTTTTTTTTGTATTTACACATGTGCAAGTTACTTATACCGCCGTCACCGAAAAGTAAGATATCTAAATAAAATTAGTTCATTTACACATGTGCAAGTTGGCTATACCGCCGTCACCGGAAACTATGATTCGAAGCGGGCTTCGCCCTTAAGGGTATTAATAAAGGGTGGCTGATGGAGGTGATAGGTTATAAGAGGTGATAGGTCATAGGTCATACGATGTGATCGGTGATGGGGTGATCTACCTAACGGGCTCTGTTCTTAGCCGCTATGGCTCCCCCTTGGACTGACGGGCTCCGCCCTTAGCCGCCATTGTTGTGCAAGCAAAGGTTTTACACATGTATAAATATACAAGTACAAAAAAAAAAAATATGAAAAGTAAAAAGTCGTCAAAAGTATATTGGATGACCTCTCTAATGAAAGACGACGAAATTTAAGACTCCCCATATTTTTTTTGGTCTAACGATGTAAGGTTTTTGAGATAAAACATTTTGAATGAATTAGATGAAACTTATAATTTATCAAGATCAATGGTCAAGATTGATTCTCGTATTTTTTTTAGGGGTTCTTAATAACCCTTCCCGGTATGGTAAAACCTATTTGATTCAATTCAATTAATTTTTTTGATTTTTAGACATAGTCAGTTATGTTGTTAAGTTGCTTTTATTATTTAAAGGTACATGACACATCAGGAAAGGTTTAGATATTGATGATATTTCATGCCCTCTTTGCCAGCATAATGTTGAATCCGTTGAGCATCTTTATTCGCAATGCATCTTTTATACACAGCTTGCGCAACTCTTTGTGAATTGGTTCCATGTTGATATGCCTCTTACCAGCCCGAAGTCGGTGTTAGATTGGATCCATGAGTTGCAGCTTCCATCAGGATTTAAAAGAATCTTGGAAGCTACTTGCTTTGTATGGTGGTGGTCGCTTTGGAAACACAGAAATCAGGTTGTTCATCGGGCTAACGACGACTCGTGTGGTGACGTGTTCCAATCTATTGTGTCTTTGTCTTATTTGGTTATCTAGCCGTGATAGGAAAACTAGTTTTTCATGGCCTCTTTGGGTGATGAGTCCTTCATTTCTATTGTAATTGTACCTTTCTTTTTTGCCTAGGCGTCTTGCCGAAGCATATTAATAAAATCTCAGCTGTTCAAAAAAAAAAAAAAGTTGTCACGTTAACAAATACCACTGGGTATAAAATAGTTGCAATATTTAAAAACTGTATAGACATAATAGTTAAATTTGGGTACATAAGCTATAAATTAAGGCCTATTTTTATCCGATTCAACAGCAGAAAACATGTCAATTTCTATGGCTTTCTAAGGTCTAACCAAAAATAAGTTTATCCCCATTATCAAACTAACATATTAAATTTCCTATTTTTCCTTTATATGGTTTAGATTCCACCTCTAAATGACCTCCCAATAAATCAACAATGGTTAATGTTGTCTTCCACAAGATATGGGAGGTGTAATGTAGACAACATTACTGATTACCCTATCTGAAGGAGTGAGGATCGAACCCTCGCTTCTGTCTCTAAAGGAGGGATTTTTCCGATTGATCCAATCCTGCTTGTTAGATTACACCTCTCAATATTTCTTCTTTTGCCATCACTTTCCAATGTTTTTAAACATTGGGTCAAACTCTGGGTCAAACATTGGGTCAAACTTTCCAATCTTTTTAATTACCACATTCAATAATCAACTTAATGTTTTAAATCTTAAATGATAAAAATCATTTATATGGTATATAACATAACTTAAGTTAGTTATCCATAACTTGATTTCTTTTTATCTAAATTAATGTATTAATAATTATTTATCTGATTTCCTATTTTATGGTTTAGATTACACCTCTCAATAAATCAACGGTGGCCATCTTTCACGAGATATGAGAGAGGTGTGATGTAGACAACATTATTCTTAACTGAAGGAATAGGAATCGAACCTCCACCTGTCTCCAAAGGACGGATTTTTCCGATTGATCCGGCCTTCTTGTTAGATTACCTCTCAATATTTTTCTTTAATTATAAAGCTCCTTGGCTTTTCTTCTTTTGCCATCACTTTTATTTGTTTTGTCTTTTTGTTCTAAACTTTAGTATTTATTCTAAAAATATCTAATTCCGAAATAGTAAGAAATTGAACTTGCAAGCATAAATGAAAGATTAGTCAAAAGTATGTAGGAATAAATTACCAAAATATACAACAAAATGATAATGGATTGTTATCATCTAACACTAACATGATTCTATTTTACTACTTCTTTTAGATGATTAGGAAATAAAATGGAAAAAGGAATAACATGCACTAAAAAGAAGTGGGGATTCCCTTGCCATATTTTTTTAACAAGAATTAGAATTAGAAATAGACATATAAAGGGATAAGGTTTAGATCAACATCAAAACCTCGTAAAACAAATGTTTTTTTTTATGTAACAACAAAAAGAATGGCCCAGAACTAAAGTTCTCGTATTTGCTTTGAAACAATGCAATGATTTAATTGAGTGCTCTTTTTTAAACCAAACATTTAATTGAGTGCTCTTATTTAAACCAACCTTTTTTATTATTCTTTATGGTCAATCTAAGCATAGCGATAATGAGCAATTCCCTTTATAAACGTCCGCATATAAAGTATTTCGACCATCTTTCATACAAGAGCATGAAAGAAAATAGATGTCTGATCACGACGGCTTCTCTATGTACACAAGTAACACCATACGGAATCAATATAACGATAACTATAATATTTACTTAAAAAACCAGACAGTCATGTTATACAAAATGAATAATATTACGATATAAAGGTTTACCTGGTCTAGAAACACCAACCTGAAGCTTCAAATAGTTGCATGATCTGGTTTCTTTCATAAACCTTCACATTTGTAACATTCCAAAAATAAATCAAGCCAACACATGAACCATGAGCCATCAACTTTACCTGCAGCAGCACATTACACAAAGAGCTAAACTCCGGAGAGTTGACCCTGTGTGCGATTAAGTTGTTAAAATGACCTAGACCAGTTATCTACAAATTGCACTAAGGCTCATCAAACAACAGTTGGATAAAAGAGAAAGAAAGATTAAATTGCTTTTCCATTCATCAAAGACTAATTTCCTGTTTCTAATCCTACGCTATGAGGGGAATTGTGCCTAAAATAAATCATTTTTAACCGAATAACTGAAAACTAAAAAGCACGATTCCCACCCAACCGGAAAAAGTTACAAAGTTGACGGGCCACATGCTATACAATGTTACATTTTTATGTGCAAAATGTTGTATCTTCCAAGAATCCCGTACAGACCCCACCTCGGCTTTCCTGATACAGCAAGTTAGTGATGTTCTTTCTTGAAACGAAAATATCTGCGCATTGAATAATACACGACATGGGGTATGATCAAAATGCACTGGCCCAGTTAATTTCAAACCAAACGCATTAACGCTGAAATTTCAACCCTATCCAATGTCAGTAAACTCCCGAGATAGCGAACAATCTTCAAGGCCCGAAGTGAAACCGGGATCATAAACATGAGGTACTATATCAAAAGTATCATTGCCCATTTCCAACAAAGATGTACTAATAAAATCATCCAGCACGACACCGGGAATAGAAGATGCCATATCAAATCTCGAAGTCAAATCGATGGGCAGCATTGGGGGTGGGTGCAAATTGGGGTCACGAAGTAGAGAAAGAACTTCAGTAGTATCCACAAGAGTTTTCCTTGATTTGGATTTAGAAGACTTTGACGGTAGTTCAGAATTTTGCAGCCTTTGCTTTCCCAGAGTTTGAGATTTAGGTGGACGGGACTTGACTTCAGCTGGTGAGAGTGCTGATGTTGGCAAACTTAAACCACCATCAACAGCAACTCTTGATGCATCCCTGTACACAATTTTGTGTAAAATTTTAGGAATATGATGTGAACATGGGTCATTTTTAGTACTTTTATAGCTAATGGGTCAAATGATTACAAAGAAGGGCTAAAAATGAGAACTGTTCACAGCAGTTTATAAGCTGCCCATAGTCCATAGAATACCCGCACGTTAACAAATAATAACTAATGAATAGTTCCCATAATCATATTCAATGCATTAATTAATGAAGTTAATGGAAGGACAAGAAGTGCAGTTTTGGCTGACCCGTCCATTTTGCCACACAAGGAGTGAGATAATTCAATACAGACTACGTTAATGCACAAAAAGACGCCACAGATTTCACCTTACATGGAAATTTAGAAGTGGTAATTTCGACCAGTTTATTAGTAAATGGGTCGATTTAGGTTACGGGTTATCTCAAACAGGCCAAATGCGTCGAACAAAAACAAAATAGTCAATCCAGAAACAAGTCAAATGTGTCAAACAATCGAAAAGTTTGCCCAAAGGACACATATAATGCATACAACCTCCTAAGTTAATTTCTGCGAAGAAAACTTAATTTTACCTTTTAATAATATGGCTTCTGCAACTGAATTTGAAGTGGTAATAAATATCAAAAGACATAAAAAAAAGTAATATATTATGAATATTTTCTAAAGATGGACAAAAAAATGTTTGTGGGTTAACCCCACCTGCACCGAGCCGCACTAAACAAGTTGCATGTTTCATTTTAGCTCGTTACCCGACCCGCCTATGGTGTCACCTCTACTTAGTATACCGGGTAGCTATAGTCACAAAAACACAGGAACCTGCAACCAGCCTAGCAATAAGCATAGTTTATATTAGGTTCAGGAGTACATACCTGAAACGCCATTCAACAGTATCCTTAGATGACCTAAAATGATGACTTTCGCCCATGGGTATGCGTTCAGATGGCACTGATTCCGAGTCAGTTATTGACACGGGTACGACCGAAGGCAATGGAATACTTTCATCATCATCCCTTCGTAAAGGAAACTCTAAAGTTACTGCCAGATGTCCAAAATTTAGAGAATCATGTCTTTCACCAAAAGTGGAAACTCTTTCCTCTCTTGGTATATTCTCAGAACTATCGAGAGCATCAGCTACTAATCTTCTCATTGGGCTTAGGTTAGTGAAGTTCATATTTTGTGACTGCGGTCTAATGGAATCTCGAAACGCATAGTTCTGAAATCTTCCACTTCTTGGATGCAATGGGTTTTTCTGGTGACCATAATGAGAGGTTGACCTCCACACAGATGCAAGTAGGTGCGCAAAATGTTTTTGAAGAGTGTAAGCTTGATCCAGCTGTTCCGACACAATATCCAACAATGTTTTCGCATGCTCCTGCAAAGTTCGAAAAGCAAGTGAAAAGAAAAATATCAGTATTATTGACCCACACATCACATTTTCACATGTTAAGAAACCATATTCAAAGTGTTCGAATGTACTTACGTTGTTTGAGCGTTTTGTAAATTCTGATTAATCAAGAAACTAATAGGTAAAATGACCAGAGGAATATATTGATATATAAAGGTTTTCGACTATAAAATATGGAGAAAAAAACTACTATATTTTTTATAATTATACATTTAGTAGTTTTAATAACAATGAAAATGAGGTGCAAAGAGTAAATAATTGATTTTGAGATTTCTTAAATAGCAGGTTTTGCTGCTGTGGTAATGAAAACTGATTATTTAACCAAATTAACCATAATTAGAATCACTTATTCAAACACTACATAACTTATAATCACGGATTCTCTACATTTAAACACCCTTTCATAAATACTTGACACATTGACATGATGATCATAGATCTAGCTTACCTCGCTTACTCTAAGAAGAGCTTTGCCACTTGATTTTTCATTATGAAGATTTTCAGAATTTGACAACACGTATCTTTGAACAAGCTCCCGATACCTCTCACAGCAATGAACAGGATGACGGACAATTCCCCTATAAAGCCCACCAGCTGTCATTCCATACAAAACATCACTTGCCAAACTCCAGTTTACACCATATTCATGTACAACAGCACAAAGCACCGCATCCTCTGATGATAACCAAGAATCAGGTGAAGGAAAACAATCATTAGGCCATATACTTCCCTTCTTTAGCTTCTCGAGCCTTATGGTCATTACCCGTTTCACAGGCATTGAAATGACCGATATTTTTATCCCCATTTTGCTTCTGTTGTTCGTCTTTTGATCCACTTCAAGATTAATACTACTTCCACTTAATTTCAAATCTTTTGGTTCATCTTGCTGCTCAGGTAAAGAATTTGAATCAAAATCTAATAAGCGCGGTTCAGAATTCTTCTTGTTCTTTTTAGATTTCTTGGATATCTTGACTTCACTTTCCTCCATTGGTTTTTTGCGTTTCTTCACAAACATCAACTCGTCATCAAAATCATCATCAACTTCTATTGGTGACACTACATTTGTAGTCGTTGTGTCATAAGATAAAGCCTCTTGTTTCAGAGATTTGAACTTTGTTTTCTTTGCCTTTTTCTTTGACTTGGGTTTCTTAACAATAGTTTCAATCCTGTTCAGATTGAAAGAGTAAGAGGTGTTCAAATCAGAAATAGTCTCATTAATTCCTAGCTTCTGGAGAGAACTTTCATAACATCTAATAGAAGTGGTTATTGCAACCTAATTACTTGGGAATGGATCCAATCCAGGTTAAGTTTTATCTCAAAGGTGTCAGACGGATAAACTATAAATGAAGTACAAAAAAAAATGGGGCAAAGATAAGTCAGAAGTGTAGAAAAATATGAAACTATTCTAATCATATTTGACACGCCAACCATTTTATAATAAAACTACAAATTCCGAAATAAGAAGTGTTCCGGGTCAACCCAACTTGACCATTTCTCCCCTTACCAAAACCTATATGCTGTGACCATCACCAAACCTGCCCATATAGCCACATCTAACGTGCGTTGACAAAAGAATGATTGAGTAAATTTCCAATATAACCTCACGTCAGAATGTCAACCCATATATTTTTTAAGAATATACTCTTACCTCATTGCCTCATACTCAGCTAGTTCCTTCTCCCTGGCCAGTTCCTTTTCTCTAGCAAGCTTCTCTCTAGCTTCCCTTTCACGGTCTTCCATCAACTAGATAAATGTAACGATTGTGGAACTGTCATCAAGTTGAACAAGAACAACACATAACTAACACAGTTACACAAACAAAAATAAATGTCGCACCTGATGTTCAGCCAATACTTTAACTTGCTCTTGGTACGCCTTAGTTGCAAACTCGGTATCCCAGCCTGATAACACCATAAACTCAACAATGTTTAAAAGTTATTTTTAAAAATACATGTAACATTTTTTCTTATTTCAGAATCTTAGAAAATGTAACACACAATCATACTAGAGTTTAACAAAAATGAACCAATTAAACAAAAACCGAAGTTAAGTAGTTTATCTAAATAACCCGTTATGGCCATACTTGGTTATCCAAATCTATTATATTATTGTGAGTTTGTGACTTGAAAATCATAATTATCGGTAAATGTTACTATTAATATCACTACTAGATACCCTTTTGCCTTTAAGCTTAACTTTGTCATGTTCTAGGATTTTATGTCAACCAATAAAACTAAAAATAAACTTAAATAGAATAAGAACTCACTTTCATAAACTAAAGGTTCCTCGTCGTCATCAACTTCTGCTTCCATATCATCCTTCAACTTCTCAATATGATCCAACTCCCATTCCGCTTCCTCAAACCGATCCTGTGCCTCTATCAATGCATTGTCAATAATCGGGTCCCACAGCTCAAGAAACCGTACTGCGTATCGATCAATTGGCCGAAGTTGATTCTCAAATGATAAAATCTCCTGCCCTGAAGCAGCAGCTGCAGCCATCTGTTTGACATCATCCATCATGTCCACATCATCATCCTCAACATTAACCAAACTCAAACCCGCTTCTTCATTCGGGTCGCTCCATTTTGGTGTTTGTGGGTTTTCAGCAACTAATCCACCATGATCACCATCTTCATCATTCAAAAGCTCGTCATCTTCCATTCTCCCAGTGGGTTCTTCTGTAAATTCTTGGTTCTCAACAGCCTCTTCCTGCTCGACTTTTTTTAACGCCATGTAATCCGCTTCATCTTCTGCATGCTTCAATGCAGCCTCGACGTCGGCATTAGATACTGGGGGATTGACTTCAGCCCCATTTATCAAAGCTTTGTCTTTCTGCATATTATTTACAGAGACCGTTCCGTGGCCTGAAAATAATTCCATTGGATCAAGTTTCTTGAAAAACTCAGTGTTATACTCCCCACTCTGAATCACCAAATCATCAAGAGCCCGTTTCTGTTTTGCCTTTTTTAAAATATTCTCTTCAATTGTGCATTCACTAATTAAACGGTAAATATGTACTTCACGTGTTTGACCAATTCTATGACACCGATCTTGAGCTTGTTGATCCATTGCCGGATTCCAATCACTATCATAAAATATAACTGTATCTGCACCTACAAGATTGATACCCACACCGCCACTGCGTGTTGACAAAATGAAAAGGAAGTACTTCGGGTTCGTGTTGAACCGTTGCATTAGGGTTTGCCTTTCCTCAGGCTGGGTTGACCCATCTAACCGCATGTACGTGTATCCATATAAATTTATGAAAGCTTCCAAAACATCGAGCATTTTTGTCATTTGGGTGAAGATTAGTGCTCGGTGACCTTCAGACTTCAACCGTCTAAGCAGAACTGCAAGCTCTTGAAGCTTTCCACAATCAAACTGTATTAACCTCCTATCAGGAAAATAAACTTGTCTTCTAACAATAGCAGGACGGATAGGCGTTAATAATGGTGATAATAGTGTTGAACATTTATCCTTATAAGCTCGATTTATAAACACGGAAGATCCCGATTTGCTGCACCATCCAACAGGAGGTGGAGCTCGTGCTGCTGGGATTGCAAACATGAAACTCTCAACCTGGTCAACCATTTTCTTGAACCGATCAACCGGAGACAAAATTATCTCTGCAATCTTAGAAGAAACGGGATTTTGTCCTTGATTGTGAATGGAGACGATATCCCTTAAACCCGTTGAGTACACAGGCTTTCTTTTACACTTCAAAGAATTCCACCAGGCAATTGATGCCGCTCGTTCCTTCATTTCTTTAAGTCTCTCCTCTTGAAGTGCCTTCTGAATTTTTTCAAATATATTAAACCCATTCGACTTTTTCCCAGACTTGATTTTAATTTCAAACTCTTCTACACGGGCCTCAATTAATCTTGAAGGTGTTTCAATGGCTTGAACTTCATCACTCTCCCAAGATGTCATGTCAAAGTCAAGATGAGTGAATACAAACCCTAATCCACAGAGATCAACCGCAGAAAATTGACTAGGGGCAAGAATCGTACAAACGGAAGAACAGAACTGTATTTCTATCCCGCTCATATCAAAAGAACTAATAATGGGACGACCTTCAAACAGATCTGGATGGTTGCAAACTTTTCTAAGTTGCATTATAACACTAATCATCCCAAAGAAACTAGAACTTGCTAAAGTAGCTTGTGTTTCTGAGCTGGCAATGAAATCTTCGTACAGATTCCGTTGTCTCCTCGAGAGTCTACAGTAAATAACATGCTCGTGTTTACTAGGTAATTGCTTCTCCACATCCCGTTTTAGTCTTCTAAGTATAAAAGGACGGAGGACATTATGCAACCGGTCAATTACTTCTTTGTTGACTTTCTCTTGACCATCAACCATTCCCGATATTGGATTACTGAACCAATCTTTAAATTCTTGATGCGACTGAAAAACGTGTGGCATCAAAAAATGCATTAACGACCATAATTCCATAAGATCATTCTGAAGAGGAGTACCGGTCAAAAGAATACGTCTTTTGGTGTTGAAGTTCAGAAGTGTTTGCCATCTTTGAGATTTCCAGTTTTTTATAAGATGAGCTTCATCCAATATCAAATATTTCCATTTTTTTCTCTTGAATATTTTTGAATCTTGAATAACGAGTCTGTAAGTTGTGATGCATACATGAAATGAATGTGGCTTCATCCATCCTTGCCTCTTATGTTTCCGCGCTTTTGCACTTCCAAAATAAGTCAAGATTTTAAAAGCTGGACACCACTTTAGAAACTCGGTTTCCCAATTGAGCATGACACTTGTCGGTACAACAATGAGATGTGGACCCCATATTCCCTTTTCACATGCTAGATGTGCAAGTAACGCAATTGTCATAATTGTTTTTCCAAGGCCCATTTCATCTGCAAGAATCCCGTTAAGTCTTTTTTCGTACATTGTAACTAGCCAGTCCAAACCAATGTGTTGATACTCGCGAAGAGAGAACTTCAGCAGAAATGGGTATTTTGTCCGGACTTTGGTCGTCAAAAACGTATTTCCCGTTGGCTGTGCTGACCTGGCAGCAGCTGCAGCGTCAGCAATTCTGTCCTCGTTCTCTCCACCTTCATCAACCGTTTGATCTTGTTTGTCTTCCTGTTCAGGAAGGGTTTCGGGTGGTACATCAACATCATTTGTGGAAACATGCTGAATATCCATAGATGAATCAACTTCCAGATCTTGTACAGAAGAATTAGACAAATTTTCAGACGCAGATGCACCTTCAGACTCAGAACCATCATCTGTGCTTCTATTAGTATCAGGGTCCTGTTATCAATAAGCAAACGTGATGAAAAGAAAATGATATTAGAACAGGGTAAAAACTTCCATGAAAAGTTGTCACCCTTATCAACATACCTTTCTATACCTTGCAAGCAAATCCTCAATTGGAATCTCACTCTCTTTTTGTAATAATGCAATCTGCAAAACAATAGCAAAAGATTATAATTCCAGTAATAGTTTGTAAATACCCTTTTCCATATGTGCTATATGATCCAATGTGTGCTTCCAAAGTGATAACTGTGACTTGAAGATAAACTGTTGCTTCAAACTACGGATAGCTAGGTAATTCTACATTTATCTCGATAACCAATTTCTTACGTCTACTGCTCACCTGATTACCCAAATCTGAGTATTTTGACTTAAAGATGTCATAATCATATCATAATCAATTTATCCAAATGCTCAAAACTGATTGCCGCATCACAATAATCAGTTTAAGTGCACATCTTAGCACCCCCTAGGTAATTGTTTCATATTAATTAATCAGATTGGCTTTATTTAAGGTAATATTTGAAAGTCAAAAGGCAATCTATTCACCTCATCAACTGAATCATCATGTTCGGCCTTTGCAAGTTCTTCTTCCTCCAACAAGGTTGTTTCATCATCCTGTACATCCAAAAAAATGGAATCACAGTGTTATTTGAGGTGATTACAGTACAAAAGAAGTTGCACTAGTTGGCCACTGTGAAACGCTAACACTATAGAAATAATTAGTATTGAATTTCAATAGACTACAAGAAAGACAAATTCTTGATTGTGAAATACATCGTATCATATAACATACCTTATCCTCTCCATTCGCAACTACGAAGTCACCATCCTCCTACATAAACAAAGTTATGGAATCCTATAAGTATTTGTAGGTGTGTACGTAAGCGTGTTAATTTGGGTTAGCTATCTTACTTTTTCATCGTTCAAGTCTAACTCCATATACTTCTTCCCCTCTTGGAGACGTTTACGTTTTCGAACGTAATGTTCCTTGATTTCTAAACGCCTTTTTGGAAATGACAAAATGCCATTACTTTCAGCCTGTAACAAGAGAGGCAAAATATATCACACTCAGCAGTGAGCTTGATTCTCATTTAAGTTAGTAACTGTAATGAAGACCTACAACTTACACAAGGACGACTCTCTTCCTTTGATTTATGTTCAGAAGTGTCATTTCCATTACCTGAAGAAAGTAGTCAACATTGATGCCAGATTTTAGGTTGATATGATAAATATAAACCAGGTTACTTACACTGAGTGACATCCTCCCGTGGCTTGGTTAGTTCGGCTACATCTTCATTCTTTCCTGGAGTACCCTCCTTAGTAGCTGAGGATAATTGATTACAATTAGTTCAGATATAAAGATTTTATAGAAAAAGCGATTCAGAACTTCTTTACTAGCAAGAGGCAGGGCTCAGAATTGAGATGACAATATGACCAATTTGCATATGTGGACCGAAAGGGGCTATAATTTATGTCCAAAATATCAAATGGGTCAACAAACATAAATGTGGTTTAAGAAGGGACATGGTCCAATTGGTTGAACAGGATACACAGGTTGAAATTTGTCAAAGCTCTATTTAAATCATGCAACCTCTAATATCGTTTTACATGGAGATTCAAAATATTATGTTAATATGGTTGTCGTTTATTTATATTTGACGCATCAAATAACTTTTATATAAATTTAAAAACAGAAAAAAAAGAAATGCATTATAGGATCAATGCGACCCAGATGACCCATTTCCACTCACTCCAAATGTCGATTTGCCTCAACTAGGAACCAATTACCACACCCGCCCGAGCCACCTATCTTGCACCTCATCTCAGAATGACTAACCTTCTCCACCAATATAACGGGCAAGCAACTCCTCAAGCGGTAGATCTATTTCATTTTGCAAAGCTGCTAGTTCCTCTCGCCTTTCATCTTCAGTTATGAGGGCTTCATCCTCCTCGATCGTATGCTCGTCATCTTCCTAAAGCAGCAACGAAACGGGATAATTGAGCTCGTAATAAAAATCATAGTTTTTAATTCAGCTCATAACAAAATTTGTATGCTCGTCATCTTCCTAAAGCATTGACCGACTCCATGAAAACTGTTCCCTTCGCACTATTCACCAAAAAATTGATCAATGTTCTCTGTTTCCTATCTGTCC
>JAOXNX010000035.1:20462761-20479965 GCA_028566075.1 Solidago caesia | reverse complement strand
TCACTGCACAATGTACAATATCTAAAGTATATATGGTTTGAAATGAGTAAATATATATCTGTAAATAGCAATAACTAATAAATATGAATCAGGCATCTACGATCTACCCATACCATATTTTCTTTTTCTTTCTATGTCTTCTTCTCTTTTTCTTTTTCATTTCCCTTTCATTTTAAAACCTACCCAAATCTTCTTTTTTTTTTTTTTAGGTGTGGATTACTCGCTAATATCGGGAGATCTAGCATACGTTGTTTTAACCGAGTCCGCGCTAGAGAGCCCCTCGCTCCCAATTTAAACCCCTCGATGAGAAACCCCTATCACCCAGATATCTGGAGGGGAAAACTCACCCAGACCCACCATATGTGGAAATTAAATACCCGTGGTCACCTTAAATATGCCTAAGGTAGGACTCGAACACCTGACATCTTGCGAGGAAAGAGGCCTCCTACCCAAATCTTGTTATCTCTCATATAAACAAGTCCGTGTGTGTATGTATGTACCGTCAAATCTCATTAAAAAGAAATATACTATACTACATCTCTTCCTCTCTATCTCTCTTCTTTGTTGCTCAGGGCCTGTGATTGCTTAATCTCTCACCCTCCTCATTTTCTTTGTGTATGTTTTGGCAGCCAAACTTTGGCTGGAAGAAAGGAAGGTGGGTGACTAAGAAAAATTAAGGTCAGTTGTGTAAGTGTTTTTTTTAGATCCAGCGTGTTTTTTTTTTTTTTTTTTGACAAAATAAAAATAGTACAAGGATCAAAACAGCTTTTCCTCAAAACTACTTTTGACCACCAAAAAGTCAACTCTTTGAAGAACAAACAAACTATCAAACGCTTTATCTGTGTGATTCAATCTCCAAATCTATCATGGTTGTTAACGGCGAAAACCCAGAAGTCAAAGTTTCACCATCTGTAAGTTTTTATAAACTCTCTAACTTTTGTGGGATCACTGGCAACCCAAAACCGGTCCACGGTCGGCTGCCTAGCCATAATGTGGGGCCTCAATCATAGTTTGTGGCTATTGGGTGTCCAGGCTCAAGTTTGAGAGCTTGTGCTATTTGTGGCAAAGATGACCCGCCCATTAAAAATTGAGCTACACGTCATTGGCAATTGGCATCTCTTTAATTACAATTAACAATTAAAATTAAATTATTAGTTAATCAATTATAATGAATTACTGTATTTAATTTAATTACAGTATATAGAGGTGAATTGCACAAGTTCAAATAAAATAAGGCGGTTTTCGGCTGGAACAAAAGCTGGATTTGCATTGAGTTTGATAAATAGAAAACTTGAAGATGGATTGCCATTGGCTTTATATATAGAATCAGTTAAACTAGGAGAAGAGCCTGTTAGTTTTGGCCCGAGTTCGGTTCTTATGCATTACGGAGACGGATGGAAGCTGCAGACTGTTACCGAATCAGAAGGTATATGTTTTTTCTGAAAAGCATTACTATTTATCGACTGATTGAAATATCCAATAAGCTTATTTTAATCAACAGTTTACTCTTTATCGACTTATTGAAATTTGAAAAAGCCGATAAAGATTGTTTAGAACTGCTTATGCGCTTATGTTGAGCTTATCGCAGCCTGTATGTTGATGAACTTAAAACCTGTTAAAAAAAAAAGAAGCTTATGGGCTTTCTAAATTTCCCTAAAGCCATAAGATGTAAAAGATAGCTAAGCCAAACACCCCCTTAAGCTGTTTTGATTAGGGGGGTGTTTGGGCTAGCTCATTTTTTGGGCTTACCTTTAAAATGCAAATAAGCTCATCTATACTGGCTTATATGCTTATTAAGTTTAAGGTTTATGGGTTTGAAAAAGCAATAAGCTTGAGTTGTCATAAGCTAATATAAATTAGTTTATAGGTTTTTTGAAAATTCAATAAGGTAATAAGCCCAGAAGATAGTTAAGCCAAACACCCCCCTTAGGGAAAATGAGGGGGAATAGCGCGGGTATCCTGCTAGTTCTTATAATATGTTTGAAAGTTTCAAGTGTTTTGAGAAGTTTCTTTGTTATAACTTTGTATATCTTGTCTTCTAGGAGGTGCACGAGCTAGGGAAAGTATCAGGAAAACAACCAAACATGAATCACCTCCACTGGTATGTCTACCTTTTTCATTATTATGTTTCAGTTTTTATTTCCAGAGCTGCAAAATCTATTGACGGTTGATATAGTGCCATTACAAATTTTGATGGTAATACATGAAATGGAAGTGATTGTTTATTGAGAACTGTCTGTCTTTTCATGGTCATTCTTGTGTTAAAGACCTTTGTCTATTCAGAGAAGATTAGTTTATATTTATCCATTTAGGTTTTTACATACTTCAGGCGATTTGATAATGCCATTTGTATAAATTCTTAACTTATGATCTTTTCCACTTCATCCCAAATGCAGTCAACTTGTTCTGAACCGACATTGCCTAATTTGTTCATCACTTTTTAGATCCAAAGTTCCTTAGCAGCACTTACAGTTTCATGAGTATCAAACCTCTAAATTTCAACTATTGTGTAAAATGGTGCTCAATAGGAGACCACTTCAAGCAATTTGCCAAAGACATATGCCCAGAAATTCGAACTTGAAACTGTCAATTTAGTCAACAGTAGAGGAGCCAGTTTGGATATAATTACTTATGAACGGGTCGATTTGGTTACTTTTTATATCCATTGGGGCACCGATCAAAATCCACTCAAAGTATATATTCAATCCTTTTTAAAATATGGGATTAAAAGGGCTATGTTTAAGAGCTCAAGACATGTGTAGTTGTTGTACATTAAACACAAACACTTCCTAAATATATGGACACACATTTAAAGTACAACAACTTATGCATGTCCTAAGCTCTTAAACATAGCCTCAAGAGCTGTGTGTATGAATACTTATAACTATTTTAATCCTTTTGGAGACACTCTAAATCAATAATTCTTTGACGAAAAGATTTATGGTTCTTTGGACAAAAAGTGTATCCGTTTAAAGATTTTTTGGGACTGTATTTGAAATTTATAAATTAATAGAAGACCCAAACTTTACAAAAGATTACCTATTTCGACCTGTCAAACAACCCGCCTGCTCGTCCCACTCATTTTCCACCTTCAGTCATGAGTGTTTTATTTAATACATTCATGACTTCATGTGGCTTAGGTTTAAAGCTAGCTTTCTGATGATATCTGTAAGGGACTTTTGATTGGCAACGGGCCAATGGCTGCCATAAATAATCACCAGTTGGGAATTGCTTTGCTAAGTGCTTGGATCGGCCTTTCTGTTTAGTAAGAAAGTGAGGTTAGCCTTTTAGGGTCTTTAAATACACAACCGATCTTTTGCAAGAGGCGGCTTCCCCATATTAGAGCTCTACATTTGCTTGGTTGCATCCAGTAGTAGAATTAATTCATGCCATCGTATTTCTCAAAGAAGTATATGAGTTCTCATTTAACAACTCTATTAAAGAGTTTCATGTGAAACTTATGTCTAACTCTCTCATACTGACTTTATTTGCAGGGCTTGGATGAGCTGCATTCAACGAAAGGACTACTACCCTCAAATGTTGGTGTTGGTTACATAGCGAAAGTAGTGCTAGCTTTTGTTTTGCTTTTTTTGTTCGGGGCAATGTTCACATTAGCTCTCGAAAACCTTCCAAGGTTTCTTATTTTTATCAACTCTTCCATGTAATTATATCAATGTATGTTAATCCTAGCACATTCCTGGTTATGAAACTCATTTTAATGCACAAATTCCTGTTTCAAATAGCGTTGGAAGTGGTACTTTATTTGCCAGGTGGTCTGCAATAACGCACCCTAGGTGAATAATCGCTGCATATGGCCTGATCGCGTTGTTTCATTTACAGTCGGTTTGAGTTCAAATACACCTTATGTGTAGTTTCATGCTCCATATCCGATATCCAACAGGTATATTTCACTTCTATGGAAAAAGGAATCGTATCATATTATTTAGATAATAATTATTAGCAAAATAATTTCTTTAAAAAAGTTTGACCATAAAAGAAGGGTGATAATACCGACACCGTCAATTTTATCCACCCTAAATGATTAAATGGTGAAAAATTCACTTAATGACATTGCAAGTGATTGTTATGTGATTTTGTTGTATAAAAACTTTGGATTGTTTATAAAACCTTTATGATGTTTTATAGTGTGGTGTAAACTATGGTGTGGTGTTAGACCATCTCCAACCTAAACCCGGTTTTAAAACATTTTTTTTTCCAGTTTTAAACTGCCACGTTAGCACTTTGCCCTGAACTTTTTACCTCAAACTCTTCAGTTTTATAACCCACTTTTTAATTAAAGCACACATTTTATCCCACTTTTTAGTTTTTACACTAAATCTCACTCGCCTGACGCGTTCTTCTTCACATCGGCGGTCCAATGGCGGCACACCGAAGCCCGGTGCAAAAAGCCTCTTCACGCCGGCCTCTTCACACCTGTTGGAGATGTTCTTACACGGATAAAAGTGATTGGGTAGGCCACCCTTATTTAAAACAATAACCTTGCCTTTTTTTTTCTTTTGTACTTTTACCCTCCCAACCCCCAACCTTGATATTCATGTTGTACCTTTTGATTTAGTCTGATCGTAAATGAGTCGAAAAGACTAACCCATTTAAAGAAAAAAGAGGTTGGATTAGGATTTACAATTCTGACACGATTAACTAAATGGACCAGGTTGAGGTATATAGACCCGCCATTCACGTCAAGCTAACCCGACAGGATGACACCACACAAATTGCCAATTCTTTTTTGTCTTTTAGAATTAGAATGCATTTAATTACAACTTGTCTCGCAGATTCCAGTATATTTGAAATACTAATTACTTTCATCATTTGAAATCACAGTCATTGATGAGCAAAATCTAAAAATAAAGGCCGTCCCTGCACCACTTCATGGTTTGTCTGACCATTGTGAATGCGTTTCTATTTGAGAACGAAACCTCAGAGTTATGCTGAAGCATCTCAGGTTATGGTTGTTTCTTCACTTTTGATGCCTCATGCACAGCAAGATTCAAATCTGCTTTCACCGGTAAGTAAGAAGTTGCTCTTAGATCTTGTTGGTTGCTGTTAGAGGTGGTGACATGATGGATGGGTTGGATAACCAGTCAAGAATGAGATCGGGATGACACAAGTCAGTTTTTATTAATTAACAGTTGATAATGATTACAGAAACGATTTCATTACACCAGTAAGCTAACTTAATTAATCATATAAAGTACTGTTTAGGAAGATATCTGCATTCAATTCACCCTACGGGTGACTTTCAACCTGTTTCTCTCTGAGCTAACTTTCTAAAATCGACCTATTCATACTGTTTGAGGTAAGGGCAAATCGCCATGAAAAGTAATACATGTACCAAGTTTTGCCAATATATTTGTGCCCAAGGGGGAGTCTAAAGTTTCAATTATCACATTCAGGGGAACATAAAAACAGAAAATGGTCAAGATAGGAACATAAAAATAAAATCGAAAGTGACTAAGGTAAATATAATTTAACCATTTTGACGATGTGATAAAATCGCAATATTTTGACCCATGTTCATCAATGAGATAAACTGAAATTGGCATTCTCCACATTGCCTAAAACCAGTAATTGTATCAACTCTTTTGGTAATTTGCCACTCAGATAATAAACATAAACCTCCAATTGATCCATCCATAAGCAAATGGTCGAATTATCACGTCTAGTAGCGTGTCTGGTATTTTTAAAAGTTAGAGGCTCAAATGAAGCATTGGATAACTTTAAGGACCTAACTGTATATAAGTCAAATGTAGCTTCGTAATAGCATCTCTTTTGTGTTTAGGCTTTGACTTTAAGTCCCAAAAGACCCCCTTAGGATTCCTCATTTCTCATAGTTGCATACACTTGCATAGACCCACTTTTCTTTTTTCACAATTATTTCTTATCGAAAATTGAAGAAGTCAAATGCATACCATCATTGTAGCATATGATAACGACATTCTCATTTTATATTAGTTGGCTCTAGAAAATACCAACATTTGTTACATATAGTCAATTGTAAGCATATCTCATCATTATTGAAGGTCGTAATTGGTCTTTCATAAAACAAATGAAAACAATATTGATATTGTTAATTTGTTGATAAAAGGTGAAGGAAGATTGATACCTTCATGAAGCAGAATTTTTGATAAATATACTAAGTGAAAATACTTGGTATAGGGACAAGTTCAACAATAACGAATTTTTGATAAATATACTAAGTGATACCTTCATTGAACAGTGAAGCTGTTGTGGGGGAGGGGGGAGGGAAGGGGGGTTATTTTTTTTATTTTTGGGTCATCCTTTACCTAATTTTTATTTCTGATTTGTTTTTTTATTTTTTACAATTAATTATATCTAACTTTTAATAATCATGATGGTTTTAATTTTTTTTTTTTCTTTTTGGGTCATGATTTTACCTAGAGCTTGATATTTTATTTTTTTTTAATTTTTGGTCATGCTTTAAACTAATGTTTTTTTTTTTTTTTTACAATTAACTATATCTAACTTTGGGTTTAGTTTTTCTTTTTCCTTTTTTTTTAGCTTTTTTTTATTTTTTAAATCATGCTTTTAACTAATGTTTACTTTTCATTTGTTATTTGTTTTGTATAATTAACTATATCTAACTTTTGGTTCACCTTTTCTTTATGAGGTTTTTTTTTCCTCATAATTTAGATTTTGCCAGTTATTATATGTTACGTTACGTTGTTATTTCACATATGGTAAGATATTATATAACCATTATCAAAGTATCATTGTTTTGATTAATGTAACTGTTGGTAACACATTATATTATCGTTATCGATGTGTTGTTATTTGCATTAATAAAAGTATTATTATATATTATGTTCGTATGTAACATTATATCATTGTTATCAAGTTATCATTTTTCGCTTTAATATAGGCACTATATTGCGATCAATTGTTTTTTAGGTTAAAAGAGAAATATCCGCAGCAACGCGCGGGCATAATCTTCTCGTTATATAAACAAAAGGGATAATGACATGTGAATGTACGTAACTATGTCAAAATGTTTATGTTATGTAAAGATCTTGTAAAATGTCTATGTCATGTAATGAACTTTCAAATCCCGGTTATTAGATGTACCCGACCAATCAAAAACTGACAAGTGACAGCTTATATGGTTGCCACATATACCCGTGTACATCCAATAACCGGGATTTGAAACATGACATAGACATTTTACAATATCTTTACATAACATAAACATTATGACATAGTTATGTACATTCACAGGTCATTATCCCTTTATAATACTCTTTTATACTCTACTATATATGCCAAATGTGGTGAGCTAACAGCTATATACCCTTTCATTTGTATGTAGCCTATGATACGATCGTACCATGTTTTGCATACTCACCTTCATGCTAACAACACATATGGATCCATCTAACTCAACAATTACTCATAATCAAAACGCCATACCCGCGTTAAATAAATCAATAATGGCCACCCAACGTGGGCCTAATTTACACCAAGCCAATTACAAAACATGGAATCCACGATCATCTAGTAATTGACCCAACGTATGCATATATGCGTATGAGAATACTCGCCTCCAACACGACAATGAAAATCCAAGATGACCACAAGATATAATCAACCTATCAACCTATATCAAAACCATAATCCCAATAAATAATAAAAATAACCCATCTCCATAAAACTTCCCAATTACTATAATCTCAAGAACCCGAGCTAATAATAATCAAAATACGAAGAAAAAAAAATACCTTCAATTTATGGAGAAATTCAACTATATAGTACACGCAATAACAAAACTCCTAACTTTTTTTTTTCCTTGAAATTTTTGGCTATAAAGTACCGCCAAGCTCACTATAAAATAGATATAAGATGGGTTTTACTAGAATTTCGATTTATTATTTATTTATTTTAAGTGATTTTCTTAACTTCCATTTTAAGTTTCGGTTTTGGGAAACACACCGACAACGGAAAGTGAAAGAGATGAAAAAATGGGATATTTTGGCTAGTTTCACAAACACCCCCTTAAGATTGGCTCACTTGACATATTTGGTTCAAACTAGCTTTTTTGGCCATCTATCTAATACTCTTAACATTTTGAATGTCTCAATTTAGACTTTGAAGTAATTAAAACAATTAAATTAAAATCATAATACAAATACCTTTAAATTTAAAGATGTTACACACGTAGGAATGGCAATGGGTCGGGTTTGGGGCGGGTAGTACAAAACCCAAACTTGAACCCGATAAGGAAAACCCGACCCGATATCTTATCGGGTACCTTATCGGGGCACCCATCGGGGATAAACTATTACCCAAACCCGACCCGAAACCCGAAACCCGTTAAAAAACCCGAAACCCGACCCGATAATTTTAATATAATTATAAATATATATATATTATATATATATATTTATATATTATTTATATATATATGTGTTATCGGGTTCGGGTCGGGTCGGATCGGGCATGCCCCGTTCCCTGCCCCGAAACCCGAAAAAAAACCCGATAGTTGCCCCGAAACCCGACCCGTTACCCGATTAGCTTGCCCCGACCCGAATTTTTCGGATATCGGGTTTCCCCATCGGGTTCGGGTTTTTTTGCCATCCCTACTCACGTGATGCGGCAGAGACAATATATACAGCATGTGAGGTGCCGCGACAACGTTAATTTCAAACCAAACACTTGTATAAGAAAATGATAACATAGTACCATGTAAAATATAGAAGATAATATTACGATAAATTTAAAAAATTTATTATTATATTTCATAATTAGAAATTATAAAAGATAAGTTATAATAATTGAATTGATAATTAAATAAGATAATTGTATAAGAAGAAAAGTTTGACTAAACGAATAAAAAAAGTATAATTAATAAATTAATAGGGGTATTATAGGCGTATCAAATTGAGATGTTTAAAATAGTTAATAATGTTGAGGGACATAATAGATGCATCAACTCATTATTTGAGAAAAATGAAAGGTAATATGCTTTATAAGGGGGGAGGGAGTGGTCACCTCTTCCCCAATCTTCACCAAATTGCTACATCACCATTATTCAATAAAAATTCTTCAACTCATTTTACCCATTTTCCCCAAACTTTCCCATTTATTTTTAATACATAAAATCACAAACTATATAAAAATAAAAACAACTAGTTTTTATTAAAAAAAATAAAAATCGGCTAGTTTTTTATATAAAAAAAAAAAGATCCAATGGCTAGTTTTTAATTATTAAAAATTTCAACGGCTAGTTTTTAAAATATCCAACGGCTAGTTTTGTAGCTATATAAACCACCATTTCATAGCATTTCACCACATCCATTTCATAGTTTTGTAGCATGTCTTCCACTATTCTCAAAAACATGCTTTTATCCATACGAAACTTCTTTCGAAAGTAAGCTTCGTCGTACTTTGGTTCTTCAACGAACCAATCATTTAGTAGAGTTTGAAGACCAATTTCTCGACGACGATATATGCTTGTACGGGGACGGAAAGTGCTAGAGCTTGCCGTGTCTTTAAGATATTGATAAGCGTTAAGCAAAAATTGCAACGAGGTTCCCGTTGATTCGTCGGTCGAAGATACCTGTGGTCGGACGAGGTATTGGAAGACATTTTTTTGTGATAAAAAGGTTAGGATTTGGTGAGAAATTGGAAGAAAGTTATAAAAAAAAATGAGTTGTGGCTCGAAAATGGTGATTGTGTAGTGTATTTAAAGTGTTAAAAGGTTTTTAAAAAAATTTAATTTTTTTTAAAATAGTCAAACGGTCAAAAATTGGACCGTTGGTTGTCCACCTCAGCCGCTCCACTCTTCCTTCCCCATCGGTGACTTACCCAAAAAATGAACCCCGATTTCTTTCACCGACCCACCGACGGCGGTGTTACCGTCCGGTGCCGGTCGACGCCGACTCCATCACCGAACCACTCCCTCCCCCCTAACAACATATAACACATAAGTAAGGTAATACTCTGCCTACAGATATGATCACATGTTATTTATGTTTTTTGATCGGAAGTTTTTCTGAAAGTAATCTCTATACCCAAAAATAAATTATTCTTGAATAAATGTAAGACTGTCTACATCACATCTTTCGTATATTCCGCGCTTATGTTGTTGTTGTTGTTGTTATTGATATGTATTTTTCTAATGACAGCTCTAGGGTTGTCAATAACCTGCATAAAAAATTTGTACCTTCTATATCAAAAGCTCAACCCCTGAATTTTATGATAAAAGTATAACTATTTAATGTATGTTAATGATCGTCTTAAGGGCTGTCATTAACAAAACCCTATTGATATATTGTTAAACATTTTTTTGTCTTTTGTCAAAATTGGAAACATCTGATCTGATGCTATTCCAAGTTTTCAACTTTGGAAAATAGTGCCACGTATATTGTCGTTACTCATTAGTCATTAGTCATTACCAACACAGCAACACTATACACTACAGGGACTATACTATACACTACAAAGACTAGCTAGCCAGGTGACAACTTTCTTTCTTTTTTTTTAGAAAGGTGAATTTGACATATATAAAGAAGGAGAAAAAGAAGAGAAAATATATAGACAATATAACTACATGAAACAAAATAACTTCTATTTCTCCCAATAGGTGACAACTTTCTTAATGAACGTTTGTTTAAGTAAAAACATTAATTAACCATACTATCAACAACCAAAAAATAAAAAGCAACTACTTTTTTTTATGAAGACTTTTAAATAATAATAATAATAATAATAATAAATAATAATAAATTTTTTTATGAAGACTTTTAAATAATAATAATAATAAATAATAATAGTAATAATAATTATAATAATAATAGTAGTAGTAGTAGTATAACAAGAAAAAGAATTTGAAAAAAACTCTTCTATTGACTAATAGAAACAATTTCTAACATCAAATTAAAGAAGAAAAAAAGGGTTTGATCAAACAAAATTTTATGGGTCAGCCAAAACTTAAATCATACTTTGTAATTTTTCTCAATATTATGTAAAGCACAGACATAAAATACCTAGTTAATAAAATCATTTAATGTGTTCGAAAACTCTTCTTTTCTAAAATCTTTCTGTTTCATCATATTATATTTAAACTTATTATCCAGAAAAATGGCTTGTTTGTGATAGAATATGTAATATGGGGTCAAAACTAGAGCCGTAGATAAAGAAAAAGTTTTTATTAAATTATACTAATCGAGTATGAATATTTTCAGTGGATTGAGAATTGAGAGGTGCATGGGATTTTATGGATCACCTAATTTGAAGGTAACAAAATTCCATTTTGCTTAATTGCAATTCCAATTGAATAATTGATAGGTTTGGTAACTTCACTAACATTTTTTAATTGTACATATTATATTACTAGATGGATGCTCGTGACGGAGTTGAAAATAGATAGCGTGTAGGGTGTCACGACGACGTTCATTTCAAACCAAACATTTGTGTAAAAAAATGATAGCATAGAACCCGCGTAAAGTATAGAAGATAATTTCCAATGAATTAAAAACAATCATTATTATTTTTCATAATTATGAATTATAAATTATAAGTTATAATAAATAAAATTCATAAGTAAATAAGGTAATTGTATAAGAAGAGAAATTTGACTAAACGAATAAAGAAAATATAATTAATAAATTAATAGGGGTATTATAGGTATATCAAGTGTAAATGTTTAAAATAATGAACAAGGATGAGAAACAATTTAGGTACATCAAACCTGTAATTTGAGGGGGAAAAAAAGAGGGGAGTTAAGGCTGTCAATGGGTCTGGGTTCGGGTTAGCAGGTCGAAAATATCTGACCCTAACCCGACCCACTAAAAGTTTCAGGTCAGAAAATTCAACTCTGACCCACAACCTATCAACCCGAACCCAACCCACCAACTTGAAAAAATTTGGGATGGCGGGTCAAATGAGTTGAAGGATTGGCGGGTTGATTTCAGGTCATATGGGTTGTGGGTTGGTGGGTTGGTTTTAGGTCAAATGAGTTGTGGGTTGTCGGGTCAAATGGGTTGGCGGGTCGACCTGTTAACCCAAAGGTTCAACCAGAACCCGACCTGAAAAAAATCAGGTTAGTGGGTTGACGGGCCGAGATTTTACAACCCTAACCCTGTTTTTTTTTTTTTTTTTTGTCAATTTCAGGTCGGGTTTCAGGTTGGGTCAAGTATTGAGCCCTAGAAGGACTAATGCTTTATATAATAATGTAGATTATTATTTTTATTTGTATCATAATATTTGTCTATTTTCTCAAAAACACATTAAATATTTATTTATTTACATATTATACCTTTAGTTAATTATTATCGTTATTATAATTTTTAAGTTAAATGAACATTAACTCCAAAATTAATAATGGCATTGTATCATATAAAAACTTCATTAATATCATATGTCTTTTTTAACGGCAAATTTGGATTCAGCGGCATGCATCTTCATATACCCAACTCCAATTCTAGAGGAAATCCATTATGAGAAAAACCACTGTCTCCATTCTTTTAAGCATTTTGCTCACACCAAGATTTGAACCCAAAACCTCAAGGTCCCTCGACTTGAGCGCTTCCTCGAAATAAAACAACAAAGGAACGCCTTCTCTCTCGTGCTATGGCTTTGCTTCCTTATCTGGGGAGATGCGACAAAGCCTAAAAGGTGCTAGACGGCAATGTTGACGCCTTATTGACTTTCCATAGGAACTCCTAAAGTATACTTATGCAATTGAGTCTGTTCAGTACTATGACCCCGACTCTCTTTATCTATCCTTTTCCCGACTCTGTTAAGGAGGATCGCTAACCCAACACTTTGAATCTCTGACTAAGCCTGTTCCTCGAGTACCGCTTGTTAATCGGCTAACCGTTGACTGCTTCTTCTCTTATAAGTCTCCTCCCCAGCTAAAATACCAATCTATCTATTGATAGTTAGTTAATATCATATATCTTAAATTATAATTATTTTTCATAGTAAACAATCTTTTCTTTAGGAAAAAGTGAAGGTCAAACAATTTATTCAAACCGTGGAATTTTTCATAATCTTACCTACTTGTAGAAGTATATTGGATAAAGATTAATCATAAATCTTATTCATATGTTTTGCATGTGCAAAAGTTAGGTCAAACAACTTGAAAATCCACATCTACTGCTCCTGAAAAATGAAGAAACATTGTTACCAACCTCATCTAGTTACAACAACAAACAAAATGAAAACTTCACACTACTTGAAAGTGAAGTATCGATCAAATAATCTTCCTGAGTTTTCATCTATCAATGAAGTTCGCGATGGAGCCACCAAACCACACTTTCACATGACATAGATTATGACAATAAAAAACAAGCTCGCTTTTGTCAATTTCTCTAAGCTCCAAATGAAAACTTGATTTATGATATAAAAGCTTAGAAGCATATAGAAGCTTACAAGTTCCGAGTTTTTTCAAAAGGCTTAAATGATCATTTGGTTAAATGAACAATAATATTGTAACTAGAGGTAAGTCAAGTGGTAAACATTCATAAATATACCCTATTCAAGACAACTTAAATAATGTAATAGGAGTCAATGATCCATGGTTCAAGTGGTAAGAAACCCAAGTTTTACCCATGAGGCGGAGGTTCGAATCTTGTCAAATGCAAATTCATACTCTATTAATCCCCAATTGTTAGAGTGGGCCTAGTGGGGTTTTTCCTTTAGCACCATCGCTCGACTCGTGGTAGCGGAAACTGACTATCCTTTGTCGAGTTTGGACCTCACCATTGACGATAAGGGGGTTTGTTTTTATTCAAAAGTCACATTTCAAAAAAATAAAATAAAATAACGTAATAGGAACTTTAATGTCAGTCCTGAATAAGAATGTGATTTTTTTTAAACGATAACATATTATCATTATTATTACTATTATTATTATTATTATTATTATTATTATTTATAACTAGCAAGAGGTTAAAGAGTACAAAATTGATAAACGTACTTGAAATTATAATGAGAAGGAGCACCAATAATTCCAATCTAAATCTTTATATTTTGATCTAGCGGTTAGACATAAAAATTGTCGAAGGCTTTATGTCTTCGAATATTCGTCTCGGGTTGGCCTACTTGTTGGAGAATATTGTGTCATTTCGAGCTTTCCAAACTTGCCAACAAGTTGTGAGGATGATAAGATTAATAACTTTAAGTTTGATGGTTGAGGCCCCGGGAACGTGTAGATTAGTGAGGAAGAGATCTTTGGCTTGAAATGAGAATATTGGTGGTACATTGCAGTTGCACCATGTAGATACGAAGTTCCAGACTTGGGCAGTGATGAGGAAGCTGTGAAGAGGTGATCAATTGTCTTTGTGGTATTTTCACACAGTGGGCATATAGGACTGTTGATGTTTACATTTCTTCTGAGCAGCTCTACACGTGTTGGTAAGCGACCCATTTTGGCTCTCCAACCCCATATATTGACCTTTAAGGGTGCCCATTTATTCCAAGGAAAGATGCGAGGGTGAGGGCCATAGAGCGATTGTGTCAAGGCGGTGCAGGCTACCTTTACCGGGTATTGGGTGGAACCTCTGCTTGACCATTTCCAACTGTCGTTTCCAGCAAGGAAGTTTATGTTTTCCAACTTTGTCGAGTGATTAGATAATTGAGTAAACTTTTTGTGCAAATCGGTAGCAAAACTCTCGAGCAATATTTTAAAACCCGGGTTCTCGGTTGATTCGTCAAGGCACATGTTCAGGTTCAACCGATCCACTTTTTTTTAATTTCTTTTAGTTTTTTTTTATAAATAAAACTATAAAAGTGGTTGTAAAAAACAATAAAGATTAGACTAAAATGAAACGTAAACAATAAATTAGAAAACAATATATCAAATTTAAATGTCAAACAATTACAATCCACTAAATATTGGAATGTAATGAAGATTTAGATAACGTTATTATCATTTCTAACATGTTGTATCTGTAAATATCAATTTATGTTATTATAAAAAAAAAATAGCATATCATTAATTTTATATGTTAATTTACATATTATGCGGGGCAATAATCAAGTTTTATCTATATAATTGCTCTTAGATATACACTAAAAGGGTCTAAAATGGATTTTATTTTTTACAATAAAAATATAAAATTCTGAAAATACTCACAACATCGCACAGATGATTCACCGCGTATTTTATTATTTGTTAAAGTAGTTGTTCATTTCTAAAAAGGTTTGTATATAATTAACTAAATTTTTTTTATTTTTTTACTTATCTCTAATTGAAATTAATATTACAAAACTTGTAAAACAAATAGTGAAAGCAAAACCGTTATTTGAGTAATAACTTAGTTATAATAAATCTTAGTTAACCTATATGTGTGTTTATATCGATATGTATCTTGAAGCAAATCCGTAGAAAGTGTAGCCGTCCTCAATAAAATTTGAATTTGCGTATTATTTTTATAAAAAAAAAATCGGACATTCTCTAGAAACAATCCTACTATACGTCTACAAAAGTACAAGAAAGCATCAAAATTCAAGAATTAAAATTGATGATTTTTAAATATGTTGAATGAATTCTGCGTATAAAATATAACAATATTTATTTATATGATGATGATGATGTGAAATGTCATTATCAATGCATATGGTCACGGTGCATACTTTCAATTAAATTGAAATTATTAGGTGAAGGTAGTTTTGCCAAAGTAGGGTCCTTTTGCATTACATCGTCTAAACTTTAGGACAACAATAAAGACAGGTGCGTGTGGTGCCAACATCTACCAAATCCCCCATTTCTCAATCTCAACTATATAAATAAATAAATAAAATAAATCTAAAACCAATATTAACATTAACATTATTATCATCAAATACTATATATTAGTAAGTGCTAAAATGGTTGTAGTTATGATATAATAAGATAATATATTAAATCATGTGTATTATTGTTAATGTTATTGTTGACAAATAAATAAATAAATAAATAAGCTACTTTTGATCCATTCAATAATTCGAAAAATACAATTTTTATAAGTATCTCAAGGTTGCAATTTGCAAACTTGCAATATTTTTATTTTTTTTATAGTTCTTTAGTAGACCTAGAACCGAAGGATCATCAAAGCTTTAAAATTCTTAAGGATACGGGGTATGACCTCCAAGTAGGAGTTCCAAGTAGATGACCGATTCAAGATCCACAACAATGATAAATTCATAACCTCTGAATTCGATGGAACATGTCGGGTTGACGTAGGATTGATTGTCTCTTTTGGTAACACACGAACGATAGTGTTAGTTAAGTGCCAAAGTAAGGAGTAGCGTAGCCCCTGGAGGTTTGAGAAATTAGAAAATAAATAACTTCATTATCGTTCGTCATCAAAAACTTGTGAAAAAATCAAGATACAAGGAAAATTGTTTGTCATCATCGCATTATGCTAGTCTCGTGTTAGTTACTACCAATAGGTGCATTGGCGGAACTTAATGGGGGCAGGGTTTCATATTTGGCACCTTCTTTTCCTTTATTTTTACATTATATATTTTTTAAACACTCATTATATACATCTATCTCTTTTTTATATTTTGGCATTTAATATTTTTCTCTAAGTACTGATAAATTTTGTGCTTCATGAAATCTTTTAGTTACAAAATATATATATATATATGTATGTATGTCTGTATGTGGGGGTGAATTATTCTGAGAATCCCTAAAAAAAAAGAATGCGAGAACCATTCTCAGCCACACATTTTTCTTCTCTTTCTTCCGTTCACTTACACATGTGTAAGTGACGAGGTGACATTTTCGTAAATAGTGACTCCTTTCATTTACTTACACATGTGTAAACTAATGCATTTGATTTTGAATAATACTGTTTTACACATGTGTAAAAACCTTACACATATGTAAATTGGCGTCACTTTCACATGTGAAAGTAAATAAAAAGAGTCAATATTTACAAAAATATCACCGCGTCACTTATATATGTGTAAGTAAATAAAAAAAAAGAAAAAAAAAATGTGACTGAGAATAATTCTCGCGTTCTTTTCTCCCTCTATTTTTGAAATACTAATAAGATGGAAAATAAAAAAATAAATACAGTAACCAAGCCAGCTAACCAACCCAACCTACCCCTTGGATTCGGGTTCGACCCGTCAATATATCGGATCTTTCTGTACAGACTATACCTCCATAGCCAAGACCTATTTTCCCTTGCTCCAACTAATCCTTTCTCATAAGCAAGGTAAGTAAACACACC
>JAOXNX010000035.1:20408028-20421105 GCA_028566075.1 Solidago caesia | reverse complement strand
CCCTTTAGGAGCGACCGTCGCTCCTAAAGGGGTGTACAGTGAAATATGTCAGACCCTTGTCGTATGTTGTCGTCTGACAGATTTCACTGTACACCCCCTTTTGGAGCGACGGTCGCTCCTAAAGGGGTGGTGGGGGTACCTGTCCCCTAAATTAACTATTATAAAAGCTAAATCCTGTTTAAAAATATTTAACTATACTAGTTAAAAAATGTTTTAATGCTGGACAAACATTATTGATTTCTATGAAATATGAATATAATAATTGTGAAATTTAAAAGTCAATGAGCCATAGAATATAGCCTTTCATGTGGTTGTTAGTGTGTGAACATCAACACGTCATTTTTAATCTTAGATTTTTCTCATTCACATACTCACAATTCACAAAAGAAAACATTTGACAAGTCAATTTTTTGTTATGTTTTTAGTCTTCAATTTAGACAACTTTTTTTGTATTTTTAAAGTGGTATGTTTTAACTAATATCTTTAATTTGAAGCCTTTTAGGAAATTACTTGTGTATTTTCTGCCGTCCAATAAAAAAAACTTATGTATTTTGTAAAAAACTTTTACTTTTTTCTTTTGATGGTAAATTTCTTACAATACATATATTACTCTCCAATAATTCTAAATATGCTCGTGTTAGGAATTGATCCTTGGACTTACACCCCAAGAGGCTACCTAGCTATGGGGTGCAGCTAGCGCTCTCGATAATGAGTTTTACTTTTCAACAGGGCCGCTATCAGAAAAAGTATAAAAGAAGGCAAAATTTAAAAATCCATGGGAAAAAAAAATCTAAAAGAATACAAAGTTTAAAAATTCATAGGAAAACTTTTAAAAATTCATAACAGAATTTAAATTTTCAGGGAAGTAATAACCCCGCCCTGCCCACCCCCAATACCGTCCCGCTCTTTCAGTTAGGGAATTCAATATCCAAGTTCTCAATTCTGGATCGACTCAAGCAATAACTCTTTAGAGTGGTGGTTCAATTCAATTAGTCTTTTAGGTCATATAAACTAAAAAGACATATAAGCAAAGGTATATTTATACAAATCACCGTTATTGTTCATTCTTTCTTTATACAAAATTAACACTCTTATAAAAGGAGCACCACACTTTGTAACAATGGAATATTTTAGTATACATGTTCTTTGATACAACCATGTGGAGTTAGAAACATATTCGAACACACGACCTATTTCAAGCAAAAATCATCCACAATAGATGTACAAATATCTACGATAGGAGAATGATGTTAGTCGTAGGCCTAAAGACCACTGACGTGTAGATAATGGTCTTAACATAAACAACCAAATATGCAAGATAGTTCATATCCAAACTTCTGTATGCATGCGTGAATGTACGTATGCACAATTTGACGCAACATAAACAAAGTAATTAAACGATTTAATAAATAATTAGACTAGATAAAATAATCAAAATTTACATAAACAAAGAGGAAAAACGAAAGATGCTCTAATATTTTATTGGGTAGTTAATATGCAAATGTCACATACTCACATGTGTGTCCGCTAATTTTTAATAGTAGGTTTGAATCGATATCGATGCTATTCCGTTTTTGATGAAATAAAAACTTTATTATAAGTGGTCTAAAGAGATCGAACTGAGTCATACAACTTAATTAATTGGGATATATGAAAGCACACAACGTACGTTAACCCGGCAATCATTAAAAACTTGTCTAATGACCATTAATTAGTAAGGGTTGTTTGGGATCGCTTATATATAAACACTTATCGGGGAAAAAATAAGTAGGTAAATATCTGCTTATTTAAAAGTAGATAAACAGTTTTTCAATGAGTGTTTATTATTATTATTGCTTATATAATTATCTGTTTAAAGACAAAATCAATAAGCAGATAAATTAAGCAATCTCAAATACCCCCTAAACACTTGATAAGTTAAAATTTACAAAAAACCAGCAACTAGGGATAAACTTAAATTATCCTAGGAAAAACTTTAATGTGCTTGAACTTGCAACAAATGACCTTAGAGACTTAATTTCGAATAATCGACACAATCATGTATGTATTCCACAAATCTTATAAGAATTCATGTAATCCTAGTCAATGCTAATTACTTGCGAGCAGACTAATACCAAAGCGACTCGTTTTGCAAGTCCGGAGTCATAGCGGGTAAACCGATGTGACCACTATAAGGCTTATGCCACAAAGCTTTTGACTTTTACATTGAGAGGTACAAATCTTTATCAATTCTGGTGTTTTTGCTACCTAGCTATAGTATTTTCCACACGAAAAAAATATAGAGTTCCGAAAGATTCAACCAATTTATTCATTTAAAAGTGTGCGTGGATATCACACAAAATTGATCATACTTTTTTTTTAACAACAAAACTTATATGTATTAATAACATAAAAGGCTTCGGCAAGGAATCAAATTCAGAACAATCAAAATTACATCAAATACTTTTTTAACGTGGAGTTTTTGTGGAACTTTTTATATTTTTAGAGTCACTTTAAGGAGTTGAACCCAAGACCTGTAAGTAAAAATCAGGGAAGCCTTTTCATAATTTCAGACATTTATTTCTAATTGAACCCACATTTAATTAAGTGTCGAGATATAATTAGAGATATACGTAAGCTATTATTGGTAGTGGTTGTCTAAATATGTACTCTAAGTATATGTAAGTAGAAATTAATGTGTGTATGGATATATGTTAGGGACCTATATCCCAAAGTGTTAATTATCATTAAGAAATATTGTGGATATTAAAAAATATATGGATTTCTAAACGATATGGTTATGCCACCTAATCTTAAGATATTGAATTGATTAATTTCTTTTTCTAATTGGGTGATTCGAGCCATGACTTTGTCCATCTTCCCACCCAGTTTGTCGTGATCTGTGTATGCATGTGGTGTGCATACTTAATGTCTTTTACGTTATTAGGTAGTCAAACTCATTTTATTTTTTAAGATGATGTTTGTTAATGTGTGAACATATATAACAATCAGTTTTTATTTATACACACTTATAAATGTGAAGTTTTAATTGAATATAATTTTACGTAATCATATGAGTAACAAAATTTTACTATTTTATACGTTTGTTGAATACATTCTAAAAAATAAAAAAAAAACTTTTATTCTCACTTTAAAACTTTATCATTTGAACCTAACTGGCTTTGGAACCATTCGGGGGTGTATACGGGGTTTAAAACATACCGTATATAAGTTTTAAAAAACTTCATATTAATTCTCACTTTAAGAAACTTATCATTTGAACCCCACCCCACACACCACACACGTATATATAACAAACTGCATAAAATAACAATACATTTGCTGCATAAAATAACAATACATTTGCTCTTTCTTATTTTCAGAAATCATCTTTCAAAAATAGACAGTTATTTATGTCAAATTCCTTTCTTTTATAAAAGTTTTTAGTATGTAAATTAAAGATGGGTCGATTATCAATAGACATGAAGGTGTAATTAAGGGTGTAAACAAGTCGAGCTTCTAATGAGCTATTCGAGTTCGAGCATAGTAGTTTTAGAACTTAAGTCGAACTCGAACACAAACTTATTACTCGATTATAAGTCGAGCTTAATAAATTAATATTCGGCTCGACTCATTTTGAAAGCTCGTTTAGTTATTCGAGTCGAGCGAGCTATTCGTGCTCCACGAGTCATGCGGGCTCAACTAGCTTAGTTAAAGTGAGTTTTATGAGTTTTTTAACTATAAGATTAGTGTATTCATGATTATAAATGAGATTATTTGAACTCGCGTTCGAGTAATTAGACGAATTTATTAAATTAAGGCCTTGAAATATAGACATATAGTTAAATAAAAATGTTAAAATACATAAACGAGTATTGAGCTCAAACTCAAATATACTTTTGAAAAGTTATTCCAGCTCGATTCGAGTTCGAACCGTGTAATTATAAACAAGTCGAGTTTAAAATTTCTGATACTCGACTGGTGACATCCCCAAATGACCTAAATGTAATACACGAGTTCTTTTAACAATAAGCTCAACTAATTATGAAATAAAATAGTTGAAATTAAAATAGACAAAAAAAATAGGAGGCTGCCTGAAAATTACTTTAAAAAAGGGCACTAAAGGCGTTTGGTCATAGTAGTGGTGTTGACTGTTGACTGTTGAGTGTTGTCTCCATGAGTCGTTAATGTGCTGGTCATTTCAACGGATCATTAAAATAAAAGTGGGAATTATTACTATATTATTATGAGAATTGATATTGATACATCACATTTGATATATTAATATGAGTATGCATTACTGACTTGTACAGTATGTCATAAAAGTTATAAATTATGGTAAACTAATCAAAAACAGGTGGTACCTTTATCACTTCCTTACTATTATCCTTTAACTCTTTAAGACATTCTAGAGTTAGCGATCGAGCATTTTTCATCCATATCGATTTTTATTTTACTGCTTTTTGATGTCAAGTTTGGAAGTTCCTTAAGTTAATATTTTGAAGATATTTCAATTAACCAAGAAAATAGTTAAAAATGGTCTTGAAAATATATCACTTAAATTGCGTACATCTAAATAGAAAAATTTGTCATATACATAATACAAACATAGAAAACTACATACCTTAACGCATTTTAGAAATTTCAAACAAATTGTCTTTTTAAATTGATACAATATGCAAAGGTTAATCAGGAAAAAAAAATGTATATTTAATGACGAGCCCCGGATATGTCCTTTAACTAGTTTAAAGAATTATAAAATTAAATATCATAAATCCATCCCAAATTCGTAAGAGGAATTTAATACTAGCTAAGCATTTTCAATGAGCCTTTTACGTAATTCTTGAAAGAATACGTTTTAAAGAATTTTTGATCTAAATAAACATAAGATATGTTGGGGTTTTATTAATCAAAAATAGTTTTATTTCTCAAATAACGTAATTAATAATTCACCGATTAATTATATCAAAGTGTGGAAGCGTTTAATAAACATGAACGGTCTCAAATACCTTGACCAAGGACTGATAGCCACGTCCAAGATCACGAACCACAAACTAAAAGCTTAAATTAAGATTTTACTAGGAAAACATTATGGCCGAAAATCTCCAAGAGATTTGGAGAATTTTCTTGGCTCAAGGTGCAAGGAACAATGAGAACCGAAGGTCTCAATTTATATTAGAGGAATTGAGCTTTAGGTTTCATCATTCACCAATATATGATGAAAAATCTCATAGTTTTTCTCTTTTGTTGTGGCCGACCCTTCTCATGGGTTCCTAGCTCATGGGTTTTGCTTAATCAATTAACCCTTTAATTAACCAATCCATCTAAGTGAGTTGGACATAGGTATTTAAGTTTTCCACTTATGGTGAGCTCGAATGAGTTTCCCTTTCAGATCCCGGGTGCGAGTGTGAGTGATAGGTATTTCTCATTGACGGGTTTAATTTGGGGATTTATTCTGCGAGAGGGCTCTTTAGTGCGGATCTGATTAAGACAACGTATGTTAGACCTCCTGACATTCACGAGTAATTCACACCTTTAAAAAAAAATTAAAAAAATTTAACCCTTTAATTACTTAGGTTTAAATAATATTTAGCCCATAGCTTTTGTGGTTCTTATTTAGTTAATTAAATACACTTATTTAATTAACAAATAAATTTAATTAAAAAGTAATTAAATGCGCAATGATCAAATCATTTCGTATCTCAATAGTCAAAAGATTTTTCGTTCTTTTGCATATGACCTATAATTAAATAAAATATAGAAATACACACATAAATTTAACTAATAAGTTGTGAGTTATACGTACATGTTAATAAGAGTATAAGACGTCTCTAAGCTAGAATTGGGGACTAAAAATCTGATAGCTGGTTTTTAAGTTTCTTAACTAATTTCTCTTCTTCAAAACACCTTTGTAAAGTACGTAATGATGACAAATAGGACCGTTGGAAATTTTCATCAAGGGAGGTTTTTAAGTCTCAAGCAATTTGTTAAGTAGTTGTTAATTGTTATGCAACACCGCTCTCTTGCATACTACTTCATCCGTCTTAAAATAAATATTTATATTTTTATTTTAATTTGTATCAAAATAATTTCAAAAAATAACATATCAATTTTACCATTTTATCTTTGTTTCTTTTTTTTTTCTTTTTTTTTTCCACAAAATTGATTTCTAGGAGTCGGTAGAAAAAAAATGATAATATTGTCATTTTCTTCTTATCACGTAATGTAATAGTGTAATACTAGTAATTAAGTATTTCTTAAATCTTTGTGTTTTTTTAATAATCAACTTTGTGTACCATTTCTAGTGAATTTCCAAGTAATTCAACTGGTGTTTCAAGATAGTTTTGTGAACGATATCTGTATTTCGAGTGAACTTCCAAGTTCTTTGACTTATGTTTCAAAATAATAATATAATAAAATAAATAATCTTAGTGGGACAACTTGTGAAGTTGATTGAACCGTAAAATGTCCAATAAGAAGTATTTGTATTTTTCTTAAATAACTTAATGCACAAACAAAACGTAAAATGCGCTTATAGATAAGAACAAATTGTTATAAAACGTAATTTAAAAGTTAACTTTGATAACTTAAAAATTAAAATACGTTTGTAAATCATATGTGAGATCGATATTATGTGGGTTGTTTGGTTGATGATGACTAGCCGTGTGGATTATCATTTGGGGATACAAGTTGTGTAATCAGAGATGATATTGGGGTTGGAGATTTGTTGATGATTACCTTCTGGTAGTAGGTCTAAACCCACTCTACGACACCATATCTTTTTGTGTGAGAATGGTGATGAAAGAATGTTTTTGGGAGAAAAAAACATGTCTAGTAACGAAGCTCGAGATGAAGAATAGGGAGAGCCGAAAATCATGAGACTCAGAAATAACACTAAGAAAAATAATTAGGAGGGCCGAAAGTTATGAGATCCAGAAATAATACGGATAAAACTACACTGAGCGGAAAAAAGGGGCTGAACATGTCGTCCTCACAATATCTTTCCACAAATTTCTTTCATAATAAATTGAAAAAGTAACGTAGAACACGAATAACATTACAAAATTTCATTAACCTTTCCTGTATAACCACCTTGAATTCTTTCATGGCAAAAGACATTTCATTAATTAACTAATTCTTTGTTTAGTTTATTTATAAATTTAATCCTCGACTAGCGTTAAAGTTACTTTATATTATTTTTTATGACAAGAAGTTGTGAACAATTTAAATGTAAATGACTTCGGTTAACATCTTTCTGTTTTGACCCAATAACCTTTTTCTTTTCTAGTTTTATTACCTAACTAGTTTTTGTCACCTGGGCGTTGCTTCGGGAGACATAACGTTTATAGTGTGTGATAATATGTAAAATTATAAGGTGTTTTTGGAAACATTATACATCCGGATGACCTGACTTGACATTCACCTCTATAACACTCTCTATATTAAGATTCACACGTACAGTGCACTTGCTCACAAAAGACTTGTACTTTCAGGTTATTATTTACACATGGTATTAAAATGACCATAAAATCCACATCAATCAGCTGACAAAGTATACACTTATGTACCATTAAATAATCTAATCATGAAAACTGATATATAAATATCTCTTATTGTTTAGCATGAAGCATAACATAACAATTACAGTAAAAAAAAACAATGCATAAAATTATCGGCTATTATGTAACACGCAGTATTAAAATAATAATCTAATCATGAAAACTGATATATAAATATCTCTTATTATTCATCACGAATCATAGTATATCAACCACAATAAAATAACAACGTATACTTTTTAACGTGAATCATAACATAACAACCACAGTAAAATAAAAACATATAAAGTATCAGTTTTTATGAAACACACGGTATTAAAATAAGAATATGATCATGAAAACTGATATTATTCATCACGAATCATAGCATATCAACCACAGTAAAATAGCAATGTATAAAAGTATCCGTTATTATTTAATATGTAGTATTGGAAATCATAAAGATTAAAATTAATACAAAAGTTCCATATGTAAAAAGTAAAACAACATATAAAAAATAAAAATATAAACAAAAACAAAATTAAAAAAGAAAAAAAAAAAGATGAACATGAACATGAATATATGATAAGAAAAGGATAGCGCATGGTATGAAAAAAATAGAAAAAAACAGAGACCTTGGTAAAAAAAATAGGAGGAAAAAGACTTAAATAGCATGCAAAATTAGAAACCTAAATTATTATATTATTATACCATATGTAAACTGCCGTTCTAAAAAAATAAAAAATGAAAAAATATACCATATGTAAACAATCTGACAAAATTCAATATATCCAGGTATAATTGTTCAAAAATTCAATAAATAAAATAAAATAAAATAAAATATATCATCATTTATATTTATATATTTATATTTATACTGCTACTAATTAAACAGAAGGAATCTTCACTAATAGAAGTGGGACACCCACTAGTTACACACCATCCACAACTTAGCTATAAATTGAGCTTCTATGTCTAATTTAAGCACCAAACACAAACACAAACACACACACACACAAAAAAAGACACAAACATGTCACAAGTTGATACTCCCTTGACATTTACCGTCCGAAGAAATGCACCAGAACTAATTGTTCCAGCTAAACCAACCCCTAGAGAACTAAAGCCTCTATCCGATATCGATGATCAAGAAGGTCTTCGGTTTTTGATCCCAGTGATCCAATTTTATCGAGCGGACCCAAAAATGGGAAATAAGAATCCCGCGAGTGTGATCAGGGAGGCTCTAGCTAAGGTGCTAGTGTTCTACTATCCGTTTGCTGGCCGTCTTAAAGAAGGTGCGGCCAGGAAACTGATGGTGGATTGCGCTGGCCAGGGTGTGTTGTTTGTTGAGGCTGAAGCAGATGTTACTTTGAAACAATTTGGTGACGCGCTCCAGCCTCCGTTTCCTTGTTTGGAAGAACTTCTTTATGATGTTCCTGGATCAGGCGGTGTACTAGATTCACCATTACTTCTGATTCAGGTGAAATTTTATGGCACTTAATTAATTACGTTACATTTTATGTATAAATATATCATTATACATTACATATGTATAAAAAAAATGTTTTCAATCCATGCATCATTTTTTTTTATCAACATGTATATTACCACACGAATCTATAGAATACAAAATAATTGAGATTGTATTATGGTTAGTATAACTTTTTGTGTTTTATTTTTATAAATAATAATAATAATTATTATTATTATAATCACCTAACACTCTTATGAATCTAGTACTTTGGTGGTCCACTGTGAGCCCAATAAGAAATGCTCAATGATGAAAGTGGTTATATTTATTATATTACACATGAAGTTGCCCGAAACTTTATCTGCATTATATTATATTATATTGTATTATTATTGAGTGGTTGCTATCGCTATTTCCCATCACAAACCTTTTCTAGTCCAAACATAAGACTCACCGGAATGGGGGCGTGTCCCCTGTTTTTTTTTTGTCACTTTTTTGACTTTTTCAGTCTTGGTAAGTGAGTCACGTTGCAAAGGCAACGGAGGTGCCCCTAGCCGTTTACACACACAAACATTTTATAATAATATAAATATTAATTAAAAAAAAAAAAGAGAGGAAAAGGGGCGTGGTGCTCCACCCCATTCCCATCAGCCTAATAATACATAATGTTTTTTTTAACTAAAGATCACACACATACGTATGCACTATCATTTATTTGTGCATTGCAGCGAGATGAAATTCGCTATATGACTTGTTTCGTGTTACAAGTCGTTTTATTTATCTGTTAAAATTACTATTGTTTATGTAAAATGAATTATGAGGTTGAAAGTATTAATACTTGATGAAATATATGATTGGGAAAAATAATGAGACCAGCTGTAGATATATAAGTATTTCCTAACAAAAGGTATTGAATATTAGCCAAAAATATTTTCAACTAGTTGATTTGCGTATATTAACTGGTTTTTTTTTTTTTGAATAGGTGACACGATTGTTATGTGGAGGTTTTATCTTCGCTCTACGACTCAATCATACCATGAGTGATGCACCAGGAATAGTACAATTCATGGTTGCGCTAGGCCAAATGGCACAAGGTGCATCGGCACCATCACCATTGCCAGTGTGGCAAAGGGAGCTGCTTTTCGCAAGGAACCCGTCACGTGTGACGTGTACTCATCGTGAGTATGATGAAGTGGAAGACACCAAGGGTACAATAATTCCACTAGATGACATGGCCCATAGATCATTCTTTTTTGGACCAAATGAGGTGTTAGCCTTGCGGAGGTTCCTACCGAATCACTTAAAAAAGTGTTCCACTTTTGAGGTGCTAACAGCATGCCTTTGGCGTTGTCGTACCATTGCTCTTCAACCCGACCCTGAAGAGGAAATGCGCATCATATGTATCGTTAATGCTCGCGCCAAGTTCAATCCTCCCCTCCCCGAAGGTTATTATGGAAATGGTTTCGCTTTTCCTGTTGCCATTTCCACAGCTGGTGACTTATGTACCAAACCATTAGCCCACGCTTTAGAACTTGTGATGAAGGCTAAATCCGATGTCAATGAGGAGTACATGAGATCAATAGCCGACCTTATGGTAATCAAGGGACGGCCTCATTTCACAGTGGTCCGAGCCTACCTTGTTTCGGATGTGACACGTGCTGGATTTGATGTAGTTGATTTTGGTTGGGGGAAAGCTGCCTATGGAGGGCCTGCGAAAGGGGGAGTAGGCGCTATCCCGGGGGTTGCTAGCTTCTATATACCTTTTACAAACCATAAGGGCGAGTCTGGAATCGTGGTACCCGTATGTTTGCCGAGTGCCGCGATGGAGACGTTTGTGAAAGAGCTAAATAGCATGTTGGCACAAGACAACAATAATCATCAAGTACTCCAAGTACACAACTTAAATGTTATTTCCCGACTATAATGGAATTTTACCTTATTGAATATGTATGTAACTGCATAATATGCTTTTAAGATAGTTTTTTTGTTACAAAAATGTTTGCTGTACTACACCCAATATGCTTTTTGATTATGTATATGTATAAATATAATTATGTTCTCGGTATTTTGTTGTGTTATGTGATTTTCTTTTAAAATAATCAACTATTAGCCTACTGACTTTTATAACAGTTTTTAGTTATGTAAATATGTAACTCTAAAAATGTTATCTTGTTTAGTTATTACTTGTGCCTAAAATATCCACATTGATCTTCAAAAATTTGGTAAGTTATATTAAATCAAGATGATTTTTTTAAAAAGAAAAGCGAACCTATATACATTCTTTTTTATTTATTTTTTATAATTGTTTTTGACAAATTTGAAGATTTTTTGATGTATAATTATTTATTGAAAACATTCCAATAAATAATTATATATTTCTGAAGAAAATAACAATAATTCCAATATTGAGGTGAGGCAAGAGTTTTTTTTTATTACGATGAGCAAACAAAAAAAGAAAGAAAAAGAGTTAGGCCCAAGTATTATGTAGCCCAATCAGTGAATTTACAAGACAAATATACCGTACATCTTAGATTCTTATCAGATGATATGTCATTGTTATGTGACCAAAAAGAGAAGTTGGGCCTAAGTATTATATATAGCCTAATAACATGACCCATGCAATTATAGGAAGGATATTTAACCAAATAAACCAAAAAGTGTTTAGTCTTAAGTGTTTGGTATTAAGTGGTGGCTTTGGAGATTTATTTGTTGTTGACGATGTCAAACCAAAACACATTATAAAATGGTGTTAGAAAGATCTTTTGTATGAATAATCGGTACTTAGCATTTACCTAATGTGAATTGTTAAATCATTTCATCTCATACACATTTGCAAATGTAAATTAAGTAAATCATCGATGCTACAAACTCACATGAGCTCATTTTTTTTAGAACGACAAACTATTCTAATCCTACTTCTAAATTACACGAATGCCTAGGATGAAACACAAGACTCTCGGTCAAAAACCTTACTAATGGGCCACAACCCCATTAGAAAACGTCTTTCACATGAGCTCATTTATACAACCATTAGGATGTTTTGATATAAACACATACCATATGATAAAAAATATTTTAGAAAAAACTCGTTGGAGGAGCGATCTAAAGCCAAGAACAACTTGTGTGAACCCAAGTAGGTTTGTTAATTGAATTTAAGTTCAAAGCCAAAGCAAAAACAAACATGAGTGGTTGATATGTGTTTTAACCACCTAGCCGGAACTATATATGTAATGTATATATTTGAGAATAGCGGCTAGGCTATGTTGAAGGGCCGACTTAACCCGGCGGCTAGGCTATGTTGAAGGGCCGACTTAAGGCGGCGGCTAGGCTATGTTGAAGGGCCGACTTAAGGCGGCGTCTAGGCATGTGTTGAAGGCCGACTTAAACATTGGAGGATTATGTAATTCATATGCATAACATATGTGTCCACGCGCTAGGGCTAGGGTTTAATCAAAGGGAGCCGACCCGTGGGTTATTCAAACTTGCTGAAGAAGCCCACTTAAGCCCGACCATTTTGTATGGGTAATATACAAGGGAGAGGCTTAAGGTCCGACTTAAGTCGGCGTCGAACAAGGAAAGGAGAGGCTTAAGGTCCGACTTAAGTCTGCGTACTAGAGAATGGGATTACAAGCCGCTCACTTAGAGTATATATATATATATACGTGCGGCAGATCAAATCTAGGTATTCAAAGATAATGGGCATGGGCCGGCCCATGGTGTTGGGTTATTTAAGCTCAACTGAGCAGGCCGCCTTCTAAAATATGCACACTTAGATATGATATGTGTGTGTTTGACTTGGGCAAGGAAAGGAAACCCCGACTTAAGTCTGCAGACCCTAATATATATGCATGTATATAACTTGATTCTCAGACAAGTATAAGGGGCCCAAGCCCACCTTGCTTCACCCAATTCTTAGACATGTCACATATGTGATATGTGGGGTACCGAGTTTTAAGTATATACTTATATAATATATATGTCGAATATATACATGAGATGTATATAGCCGTTGATATAAAGAATGTTTGAATATTCTCGAATGTCTGACATGACCCAAGAAGGAATGTTCGATTCCTCGTACATGCCCTA
>JAOXNX010000035.1:20387868-20398824 GCA_028566075.1 Solidago caesia | reverse complement strand
AAAAAAAAAAAAAAAAAAAAAAAACGCGGCCTTCGCACACTTCGCACTTTAAGAGCCTTCGCACAGTAACCTTACCCACTTAACATATATATATATATATATATATATATGCACGCACGTATTTGTATTTGTATTTGTATTTTTATGTATTTTATGTCCTGTATTAATATGATCAGGTGAACGTTTTCAGTTGTGGTGGGATTGGGCTTTCCTTGAGCGTAACACACAAGATCATTGACGGCCATACATATTTTGTGTTTATGAAAGCATGGGCTGCAGCTGCTAGAGGTTCACAAGAAACCGTTTTACCTTCTAGTTTTGTGGCATCTGAGATGTTTCCCAATAATCCATCCTTGAACTATTCTTGGCCTTCCAACTTCACCAATACTGAATCAATTACAACCAAAAGATTTTATTTCGATTCTAAGGCTATGGCATCGCTCAAGTCCCAACCGGTTACTTACACAAGCCCATTCACACAAAAAACAGGTCCAAGTCGCATGGAAGCCACAACAGCGCTAATTTGGAAGGCTGCTGCCAAAGCGTCGTCCACCATCAGACCCTGTGGTCCACAGTCACCTCATGCTTTGTTAACCTATGTGAATATACGTAAAAGAGCTTCAGTTCCTTTACCCTACAAGTCCATTGGAAACCTTATTCTTACACCCATTGCAATTTGTTATCCAGAGAGTCGCCAACCAGACTTGCCAACGCTGATGGGTGAAATTAGAGCATCAATAGAAAAAATTAACTCAAAACATATCGAGTCCCTAAAAAGTGAAAATGGGCGTGAGGCATTCGATGGTATATTAAGGAGGTTAAAGGATGTGACGGATGTGACATTGGAAGGAGATCGTTGCCTATTTGTTACCAGCCTGCTAAATAGTGGAATATACAAAGTGGATTTTGGATGGGGAAAGGCCATATGGTTCTATATTATGAATGCGGGGTTTTCTAGAATTGTTGCTTTGAATGATACATTAAAGGGTGATGGCAGTGTTGAAGCTACAATCACATTGAAATCAGATGAAATGGAGAAATTTGAGCGTGATACTGAGCTTCTGTCTTATGCTGCTGTCAACCCTAGTCCTCTTCAATTTCATTCTTGACAATTGATCGAACTTCATATATTATACTCGCGCGGTCCATTACATATACGTCTGTACGTGATGCTCAATGCGACTTTGTTATATGTAATACTCGGTAAAAATTACACCCTTAGGTATTGTATTTTAGTCCGTGGGACGGACCGATAATAATTAAGTTTATTATCCATTATGTATATGTATTTTATTAAATATACATAATAATGTTAGCGTGGTGGAGCTAGGAGTGAGACCTTCTCATGATAAAGATGTCTTGTTAATTGCAGCTTTAGAAAGAGTCTTATTGAAGAATATAATACAGTGAATTGGAATTCATTCACCGGGGTTCAAATGAAAATAAGTACAAACAACAAACATAATAATACATTCAATAAGACCTGTGCCAATAAGGCCCTCAAATCCTCACGTTTTAAAATGTTACATCAACGTCACATCATTTTCCATTTTCAGAATTTCCTCAAGATTTCACCCTAACATTTTTTTTTAACGGCATTAAAATTTAATTAAAAAAATTGCTAGTAAAAAACTACCCAATACAAAAGATTTCACCCTAACATTAATATCACCATCCTCACCAAATCCTCAACTTTTCAATGCCATATATCATCACCACATCATTTCATTTATTTAAAACACAAAATTAATTAAAATAACATTACATTAAATAAATAAAAAATTACAACTCCTTTTAAAAAAAAACATTACAAATAAAAAAAAGACATTATAAATCCTAAAAAAAATAATTACAAATAGTACATTTAAATAGTCAAACTAAATACTTGGTGAAACAAGGGTCTTCGTAAATAATGCACCCTTAAAATTACGAAACCAAATAACGGGATAAAAACAGTCAAAGGGATTCAAACCCATTTTGAATTCAAAAATCTTCTGAAATTTACTCATCACAAACAAATTACCGTTTATCACATAATGTGTTATAGAACACCACAAATTCGAGTGATATTGGAGGACATGGAAATACCTTAATCCAGTACTCCCTTTGAAGAATCCAAAAGTCAATTGACATCTCACGATAGCTAGTGTTCCGAATCATGTGAAACTCATTTTTTACATTCACTAAAACTTCTTGAGCAATTGGCTCGGTAGAAATCAGTGGAAGGCTCATCTTCTTAAACTGCCCTGAATTAACATCAAAACAAATCACCAAATGTCTACCTTCAACTCAACACTCGCTAACAGTGAAATAGAGTATCACCAATAATAATGGGGTACCAGATGACCAATAGAAATGGGGGCTTAGATACCCGAGTTGTATTATGAGAGGTATCATTCTTCGAGATTCTTCACTCCTAAAATAATCATAGACACCAAGTACACCATTCCTACGCCTTATATGCAAGACTTTGAAATCATCGTGAGTGTCAATGTACAGACCAACAACATCAAGATTATCTTTATAGAATCCGTTGGAATATGGGGATGACAAGCGCTTGAAAGCGGTAGTGAATGGATTCCAAAAAAGCAACTCGGATGTATGATTCAAGAAAACACACAGTAATCCATTCAAATGTGAAAGAATAGAGACGTCATTGAATTGATGATCGAAAGGAATAGTCACGATGGTGGTTAGCCCATAATCATGGGATTGAAAGTTGATTGGATAAATAGAGCAAGTTAGGTCGTCATTTAAGAAAGTTTTCTGATTAGATGAAATTAATGAGCAAGAACAATGTTCCCTTACAAAGTTGTGTCCTGAAAGTAAGGCATACCATGCCTTACAAACACTCTTAGAACGACCTACAACCTTTGGTGGCACCTTTGTTAATATCTCAAACACGAAAGTTCAACCATGGTGATTGGTGTGTTTGTTGTGTTTATATAAATTGTATTTGGTGTGTTTATGTGAATTGTACATGTATGTATATATAGAGTTAATTGTTGTTGAAAAATAAATAAAAAAATGCAAAGTAGCCGTTAACATTCAAGATTCAAACGCTCGAGCCTACCATCCATCTACTTTTCCCCGTCTCCATGGAGAAGGCTCTCCACGACGGCTCCCATGACGCCTCGATAACAATAACATCCTCCAAATCCTCCAAGACGTGACTCCCATGCTAACAATATGGACGCGAGGACGGCCCACGACAGCTCCTCACGACACCTTATTGGCACCAGCCAAACATTCAACAAAATCTTGGAATGTGTCAAACTGAGATTGCTGACCTTGATTTTTAAAAGTTGCAGGTCGGTTGGTGAATTAAGATGCAAATGAGAGATGACTTAAATGGGCATATATGGTACTTAAATGGGCATGGTGCTTAGCTGGGGATGACTGGTGTTATATTTGATAGAAGTTGCAGTGTGGAATGTACAATAAAACGTGAGGTACTGTCCTCATTAAAAAATTAAAAATTAAATTAAAAAAAATAATTTTTGGTTTCAAAAGTAGCAAGTACAAATACCATAATGCAAAAAATCGAGGGTTTCGGTTCTTGGATCCTTTGCGCCCCGAATCCACAAACAATGAAATGAAGTTAATTAAAATTGGGCTTGTGATGTTGGGTTTTGTTGGGCTCAGCTGCTACCAGGAAACAAAATGAAATAAATATATGATGAGCTTGGTTTCTTATTCCCCAGCCGACAAATCTCAAAGATAAATTGTGAAGAATGTGAGTGGTGTGGCTAGCTGCTAGCTGCTAGGTGGTTCACAGCTCCACTCCAACATAACAAAAGGGAAAATAAAGTAAATAGGGTCTCAATTTATTTTTGTTGTTGCTCCGTTGTGGCTATGTGGCTTGGCTTGGATTGGATTGGATTGGATTGGATGGTCAACAAAAGCTATCTTCACATAAATAAAAAATCAAAGGTGAGCAGTGTGCAATTTTCGGCCCACCAAGAGTATGGTAGCAGACTAGCAGCTGCAGGACACATTTTTATTTATTTTCTTTGACTAGCTTCATGCCATGTTTTTATCTTGAATATATCCGAACACCATTTTAAGCTATATTTTATTCGTTTTAGCTCTAAATTGTCATGATTGCTCAAAGTACCTACACAAAAACTTATGCAAATACTAAATGACCATTTTAACACGAAAAATGACTTAAAATACAAACAAATGAATGATATTAGCTATTAAAACTATATTACAAAACATATCTGGCGGTAAAGTGCCTTACGTTACCTATGGATTTGGGAATAGACCCCATCAAACCAGAATTTGAAGACCCAAGTATATTAAAAACTAAAAGTGACCAATTGAGTCGGGTCTCTCTCCAAATAATAAGTTGGTGGATGAGAGTCTTAATCACTTGAGGGGATGGTATCATTAACTTTGGGCAGTGGACCGGCCAAGAGACTATTTTTCCATGTCAGGTAAAGTATATTCATTGCTTTACAACCAATATTCTAAATTGATTCTCCAGAATCCTTGTTAATTGTTGAAAGCCGGTCGAGTAAGCAAAAGTTCTAAAGCCATGGGCCAAATGGCTAGATCAAGGCTTTGTGTTAGAGAAAAATGACATCGAATTGAAATAAACCCACAACTAAAATATGAGAAAACAACAATAAAAGATGACATACAAAATTTACATTGAAATCCCCGACATCGAGGGCATGGGCAAAAGGAAAGAACCGTTTCACCAAGTACAAAACAGGGATTATAATGTTCTCTAATTACATGTAAAAGACACTAATCTTATATCTCTTGCAATTAGAAGACTAATCTCACTAACTCTCTATTTATCTCTTAGTATGATAACAAGATATATATGTTGTGATGAAATGATCTAAATGAGCTTACGAAGGGATCTATAATGATGGATAAATAAATGTAATTACCAATATAACTTGGTCAACAATTGGTTGGTGCAGCTAGGCACCTCCAAAGTAATACAAACCATATTTTGCATGGAGTATAATACCAACCAAGCCACCATTTCAACTAGTTGTTGACTGTTGTTTTGTTGTTTTGCACTGGGCATGAAGTTTTTACGAGTTGAAGGTAAAATGAATATAATGATTTATATAAAGTGCTACATGTCCCATTTAATTATATGTGTAAATAATGTAAGTAATGGAGTATTTAACATATATATCTATAGTTGAGAAAATAGTTAAAGCATGTATATATGATGAATTGGACGAAGTATTGGTGTAATGTAGATTGGACGAAGTATTGGTGTACTGTAGATGCGTTTTCTGGGCAGGCCGTGGGCAATCCTAGGGGCTTTTTTTTTTTTTTTTTGCGCACAAAGTTATAAAAATAATTATAACGTTAGTTGTTATTTATAAAGAAAATTTGTTATAGATTTGAATTCGTTAATACCTTTTTTTCCCGGCTCGTGCTTGACATTTAAATTTTTAGGACCGCATCTGCATTTTATTGCATAAAACTTAAAAGAGGTCATTTGCATGGTATAAATGAGCTAGCTTACAAAGACTTTTCTTAGGGCCGGGGTTGGCAACCCATCTCCAGTTTTTTTCTCATACCTCATTCCCAACCAATCTCCTTATGCTATCTCAATTTTTACCTTTTTCATACCACATTCCATTATTTCATTAGCATTGCATTACTACACCACACCTCACTACAATTTTTATTTTTATTTAAACTAAAATTCCATTAAAATTAAAACATTACATAATATTACTAAAAAACATAATTTTTTTTACATAATACTACTAAAAAACATAAAACAAAAACAATAAAAACATGAAATAATACTACTAAACGTGTTCCTCGTCCGCCTCGAGGTATGGTAAGTCTTGAGCCCAAACATGCTCCATAAGATAAAATCAGAGTCGGAAATGTGTTTCTTCGTCTCGTATTTCTGGTAAGGCGTTCGCGTCAAAACACCGCTTCGACCCGGGGATCCCGTATATGAACTGGGCAGATTGCGTTACCGGCGACATGTATAATCATGTGTGCAGTATCACACACGCATACACTAGGTTTCTGATTCTACCTATTTTGTGTTGTCGTACCCTTGAGAACACCAAATGTCCGTTCAACATTCTTTTGAGCCGACTCTTGTACTCTCTTGAACTTTTTCTCTTTCGGTTCCATCGGATATTTGAACGCTTAATTAACATAAAAGTAGACCATGCAGGATATATCTCATCGGTTATATAGTACCCACGCTTGTACGTATGTCCATTCACATTAAATGAGCACTTAGGTGTCGTACCATTATGCTTAGTGAGGAATAACGGAGATTGATTCAAAACATTAATATCGTTGTTTGAACCCGGCGGTCCAAAGAACGCGTGCCATATCCACAAATCGTGAGACGTCGTTGTCTCCATCATAATCGTGGGGTATTGATTATCACTCCGTTCATATTGACCCCTCAATTCGTTTGGACACAGTTTCCAAGAGAAATGTGTACAATCTAGGCTGTCGATTATACCGGGAATGTGATGTCTCTCTTCGTGTGCTTCGTACAAACGTGCAATATCATGGCTTGTTGGTCTACGTAGGTAATCTCGAGAATATGTGTCAACTATAGCGTCACAAAAAATTAAAGGCATTCACGTGACGTTCTTTGTGCCATTTTTAAATATTCGTCGAACTTATCCGGTGGATTGTCGGTTGCAAGTTGTCTAACGACAGACGAACATTTTTGTGTCGTTGTAAAACTTTGTTTCAATCTAGCATCATAACTCTCTTGAAAATACTCGTATCTAGACTCAAGATCATGCACAATTTTTAAAAATAAACGTTTGCGCATACGATACCTTTCTTAAAAAAAGTCCTCGTCGAATTTCGGTTCGTCACAAAAATAATCACGATCAAATCGCGGTAGACTACTTTCCGTTTCGACCTTGCCGTATCATGTTCATCATCTTCCTCAATCGTGTTCACAAAAATATCGAGACTACTATCGTTGGACCACTCAAATGGTTCATCTAATGATATAGTCGAACCAATTCTTTTGTCCATATATGATTGAGTTTTTTTTTATGTTAGGTAAAAAATTGTTGTATAGTTAGAGTGTTTTTTTGTTGTTAAAAATTAAAAAAAATTGAATGTGATGTAGTTGTGTTTAAAAATGGTTGGAAAATGATGATATTTAAAAAAAACAAATAAATAAACAACCATTGAAGGGTGTTGAACTGTTTGGGGGGACCCTCCAACGGCCCACTCCAACGGATATATCTATCTTCCACGACAAAGTTTACCCCAAAAGCTTCACCACGCCGCGCCCCACTCATCGGCAACGGTGTTACCATGCGGTGTGGGGCTTTACTGCTCCATTGCCACATACATTGCCAACCCCCTTAAAAGAGGTCCTGCACTTGCAACAACCCCACACCTGCTCCATCCCTTAATTTCTATCTCCACAACATGCGCTTCACTTTTTCGGCAAAGCTTGATAACACACTCCACCAAACCACATCTTTACAAACATTGCTTTCGCATTATTAATCATCAACTTCAAACCGATTTGTAATATCCAAAATCATTCCACTTAATTTATTGTTTAATTAATACTCGTGATACAACTTTGACCTTTTAAGTATATAGATATGGGGATCAAGATCCTTTAAAGTTGAAATCAACATTATATGTCATGTTGACCAATCACAAAGTACTAAATGAAAATTTAGACCTACAACTAATCAAAATTAAAGATCCTCTCAACATGATCCATTAAGTTGATTTCAACTTTAGAAGATCTTAATCCGGATAATACATATGAAAGCCACCAAATAAACAAGTTTGTTTTTATTGGCCACTCATACATTGCAATCGTTTTATGGGTCAATAACCAAACAATTTTACTAAATCCGGCCAACTCATTGCTAGAGACTTATAAGATAACACAAATATCTTTATGTTAAGAAGAAGAAAAAAAAGTAGTGGAAATCATCTTTAATTTGTGAAACATCAAATATACCTTTCAATTAAAATTAAATTAAAATTAATATTAGAAATGTATTAAAATATTTAAAATATATTAAAATTAAAACTATATAAGGGCTGTATTTAACATTCTCTAATTTAATATTAAAAATGAATTATTAGAAAATTGACAACATACCTAAAAAAATAAATCAATGAATTCGTTGCATCTAGTTAATCCAAAGTCCAAACCATCTTTATCATCAAAGACAAATGTTAACCATTGATGTGGGGTTTCTACCGTTAAAAAAAGACCATTGATGTGGGGCAAGTTAAACAAGATAATACATGTTCGGCTAACTATTGCACACACTTACATGCAGTGTATCCGTTCGTGTATAGTATAGCTAAAAATGTAAAACCATGATCGTTCTCATGGACGCGATTTGGACATTTAAGCGAGTAAATTGTATTTCTAATAATTTTGGGGGGTTTTTAAAACTAACTAAACTAAAAGGACAAATTCGTGTATAAATGGGGCAGAAGCTTCAGTGAAGTGGAGAAAATATTTTAGCTTAAAACAATAATTAAAAGACAACACCTGCTTGGACTAGATCACGTGCATTCAGGTTATTTATTGATTTACCTACAATTGTTGAACAACTTCTAAAGCAACCGGGATTAGCGTCAACGTCACCCAATTCTTTAATTACCAAAAAGTATAAATATTTCGCCAGAATATAACTTCTACCCTTGATAACTAAGCATTAATAACCAAGCTCGTATTTACGATTTAACATTATATAGTGCATTCGTCAGAGGAAAATACTTAGAAAATACTTAGAAAATTTTTCACGAAGTCGGTAAGATAAAGTCAGAGGAAAATACTTAGAAAATTTTTCTAAAGATGAAAGAATGGATACCGACTTCTAGAAGTATACAGACTTCTGGAAGTCGGTATAAGATCAAATACGACCACTATCACAAATTCTAAGTAAAAATAACTAAATAAAAAGATAGAGTGAGAGAGACTCCCAAATGCCGACTTCTGGAAGTGTACAGATTCCTGGATTTGGATGAGAATAACGTTTCTCTTTAATAATATACTTTGACGACAACAAGTTCTTTACTATTATCAGTTAACATAAGTAAACTTCTGTCGTGAACAATTCATTATTAGGAGTAAAGTTCGAACATAAAAGGTTTCTTTTAAAGTTTTGAACATATGTAAATTTGTTTTGTCAAAGCTTAAACTATTTAAACAAAAACTGCTTAATGGTTTGATGATTAATCAAGTCAACATCATCGTTGTTTAATGTATTCAAAATTCTATATGAGGTCATTCATTTTTTTTATTATTATTATTATTATACTTTTAATCATTTTGTTTTATAAGAAAAGCTAACGTTGACAATACATGTAGTCCCTTTCATAGACACATTAGCTATTTCTGGCCTATTGATGGCCATCTCATCCATTGCATTTCATTGTTTATACATCAAATAAACATATAAAGTTAAGTATAATAAAAATGAAAGACAAATAAAAAAAAATAAGATAACCCGTGCATCGCACACGGGTATTAAGACTAGTATATATATAAATCATTATCTCACAGCGCCCATATGGCATACCTCAGAATTCGCCACGTCAGCTTCTGTCTTACGTGTCACCGTCATATCGTTTTATTCTAAGAGCTTGACACCTCATCTGCACAGTCATATGCCACATATACATAATAGTTATGCTTTCAGTTTAAAGGGGGGAAAAAACAAATGCCTCATACGGGACTTGAGCCTACGCCCCCAGCTTTAAGAAATAAAGACCCAAGCCACTTGATCTAATCATGTCCTTTTTTTTTTCTTTTTTCTTTTTTTATGGATACTGACTTCTAGAAGTCGGTATGAGAAAGTGGTGAAGATGAAAAAGACTTAGAAAATTTTTTAACAGATTAAACTTGAATACCTAATCCTGGAAGTTGGTATGAATAGGAATGAAGACTTAGAAAAATTTCAAGTTTGAAGAAAATGAATACCGATTCCTGGAAGTCGGTATAGGAAAGTATGAAGACTTAGAAAATATATCAAGTTTTAAGAATTGATACCGACTTCTGGAAATATACCGACTTCAGGAAGTCGGTAAAATAAAGTCACAGGAAAATACTTAGAAAATTTTTCTAAAGATTAAAAAATGGACACCGACTTCTGGGAAGTATACAGAGACTTCTAGAAGTCGGTATAAAATCAAATACGACCACTATCACAAATTCTAAGTAAAAAATAACTAAGTAAAAAGATAGAGTGGAAGAGACTCCCAAATGCCGACTTCTGGAAGTGTGTGGAGATTCCTGGATTTGTATGAGAATAACGTTTCTCTTTAATAATATTATCTTGTCATGCATCCACCCATTATATGAAGCAACTATTTCTTTTCCAAAAATAATTAGAAGTTATAATGAACTTTTTATTTAAATCTTATATATCTCCATGACTCCATATAACAATATACTAAAACAGGATTGGTACATCATTTGATCGACAAATGGCAATTTATTTAAGCGACATGTGTTCCTTGAAATTTATATTCAAAAATCCTAATTTTCTATATATATATATAAATAAATAAATAATGGGATTTTTAGTTACCTTAAATAATTACAATATATATTTTTTTATAAAAAAAATTAGAATCATCTATGATTATATTTGTTATTGATTCCATACAGTGTACGGATTTGTATAAGAAGAGATTAATAATTAGTTTGACTTTCATTCTCTTATTGCTGCCAATATGGTGCATCTAATTACTTTATAATAATAATAATAGTTTAATACATGAAGTAGATCTTATTATTTTATGTTTAAATTTAAAATTTGCATAAATGATAAAGTAGTGGGTTAAATATAGGGTTTAGTACTTTAAAATGTAAGCAACTTATCTCGTTTTGTCATTGTGGGTATGCAATTTTAATCTTGTGCATTGTATGTAAGTAACTTGTTATTTTGATCAAATCATGTAACATTTTTACTTGCACCAATCAAA
>JAOXNX010000035.1:20367884-20387768 GCA_028566075.1 Solidago caesia | reverse complement strand
AAATGAGACTAAGTATGTTGTCAAACCGGACCAGGCCAGACCATGTAAGCCGGTCCGGTTTGACGGTTTCATTTTTGTTTTTTTCCTTTCTTTTATTTCCATATAGCGAACACTAAATTAGAACTCATATCACATGATTAGAACACAATAGCCTACAATCAAAAGACATTCATCATATTATAATTTCCATATAGATCCCATTGGATTAGAATTTACAAGAGAAAGTTTATATCTCCAAAAACATACAAGATCAAAGCGAAGTATTTACGTATCTATTAAGTTTTTCCAAAACCATACTACCAAAAGTCCAACAGAGTGCTAATATTAGAAACATACCCTTGAAGTTTATATATATCTCATCTAATGATCACAGACCCTTGAAATATATATATAAACTTCAGGTAAATTGTCTATTAAAATATCTAATAGATTGCCTACTAAAATATATTGCACATGTTTACTAAAATATGTAAGTGTCTAATAAAATATCTACGATAACATATCAATGTGTATATATATATATATATATGTAAATTATATATTTCGGTCTGGTCCGGTTTTGACGGTTTGTTCTTTGCTCAAACCGTAACTGGACCAAGTAACCCGGTTTTTCAAAACTTATACTATTGGACCAGACTTTAACAACTCAATCCGACCAAACCAACCCAAATACCCCGGTTTGGGCCGGTTTAACGGTTCGATGAACACCCCTAGTATTTGCAAAACAGTTTGAGTCTTTAGTTGGTCTAGACTCCCTTGTTTGTTTGTTTAACCAACCGACCATTGCATCATTGTTTATTGTTTTAATACATTAATACTATAATTGGTTAATTAGTTTGTTCTCTTTACTTTTTGTTCTTTACTTTTTGTTTTTAATTATCTATCTATAAGTTGTGCAAATTGGGAACCAACATTTTCAATTTTACTAAATCCGGCCAAATCATTGCTAGAAACTTATAAAATAACACAAATATCCTTATGTTAAGAAGAAAAACAAATTATCTTTAATTGTGAAACATCAAATATACTTATCAATTAAAATTATATTAAAATTAATATTAGAAATGAATTATTAGAATATTAAAATAAATTAAAACTAAAATTATATTAAATTTAATATTAGAAATGAATGATTAGAAAATTGACAACATACCTAAACAAATAAATCAATGAATTCGTTGCATCTAGTTAATCTAAAGTCCAAACCATCTTTTATCATCAAAGACAAATGTTAACCATTGATGTGGGGTTTCTATCGTTAAAAAATCCCATTGATGTGGGGCAATTTAAACAAGATAATACATGTTCGACTAACTATTGCACACACTTAGAGACAATATATTCGTTTGTGTATAGTATAGCTAAAAATGTAAGACTAGGATCGTTCTTAGGGACAACATTTGGAGATTTAAGCGACTAAATTGTATTTCTAATAACTTTGGGGGTTTTTAAAACTAATTAAACTAAAAAGACAAATCCGTGTATAAACGGGGCACAAGCTTCAGTGAAGAGGACAAAACATTTTAGCTTAAAACAATAATTAAAAGGCAACACATGCTTGGACATTCTGGTTATTTATCGATTTACCTACAATTGTTAAACAACTTTTAAAGAAACCGGGATTAGTGTTAACGTCACCCAATTCTTTAATTACCAAAAAGTATAATTATTTCGCCAAAATATAACTTCAACCCTTGATAACTAAGCATTAATAACCAAGCATGTTTTTACAATATAACATTATAGGTTCGTCAGAATGGCTCCCTGAGTCAACATTAGCATATTCATTTAGGTTTAATTACTGCTATCTCGATCTCTCTATTCGCTAGAGGACATGATATAAAATTAATTGTAGTCCGGTTAATTTATTTCATGACTTAATTGGTAATCCTATAGATTAATTATAGACTGATTAATCTAAAATAAATTCTCAATCAATTCATATAGAAGAAACAATAATACTTAAAACCTAAACAATTATGGTTCAATGATTAAACATAAAATTAGTTCAACAATTGCAGAATGAAAGTCACCTATCAAAAATTAATAATAATAATAATAATAATAACAAACAATCCTACAACACATTCATGTCATCCAAGCAAGTGTAAATAAAACTATCCACTCATATTATTAAATAAAAGCAAAGTCATAATGTAAAGAAACATAATGTACCGACAATAGAAAATAAGATCTGAATGGTAATAACAACGATAATAATGATAAATAGAATAGTCTTGAGCTCTGGCACGATCCTAGCAATCCCCAAGGTATTTAGCTATTCGTATTTGTATGATTTTGTAAAGGTTTAAGCTTGTATTTATAGAGTTGGCAAAAGATCCCTAACCCCCGTGCAGTTGAGTGTGGCGCACCACCCATATAGGTGTCGCGCACTCCACGTTTTTGTGGTTCTGTTTTCGTATGTTTATCTAGTGTGGCCCACTGCTCTGAATCTTCAGTAATTCTTAAGTTTTCACGTTCCCCAACGCTAAGTTTTCTGGGCGTGTCCTCAAAGACTGAGGACACTGTTGGCACCAACTTTTCTTGGGCTCTTCTTTATGAGAAAGAGAGGTATGTTTTCTCTAGAGGAAATGTGAGAAAGAGACGGGGTGGGGCCTCTAGCTTTTCAACCAATAAAAGAAAAGAAAAGAAAAGTGTTTTTTTTTTGTTTTATTTAATAATAAAATATTTAAAAAAGAAGTAAGAAAGAGGTATGGATGGTAGAAGTATTTTCTGGATTATGATATAAGAAAGAGGTGATGTGGCAGTGAGAAAGAGATTGAGAAAATGGTTTGGATTGAGTAAGGTCTTGTGCATCCACAAATATTATCCTTAAATCAAATTATAACATAATTTAAGGTAGCTTCATTTGTATACTGGTAACCTATCAAGCTAGTATAATGATCGATTCGTGTCATGTTTCCTCATAAGAGGTCTAGCTTTCAAAGATCTCAATTAAACATTTTGGGGGTGACTTAGGAAATGTTTTAAAAATGGTCACAGGATATCCTGATTAAGCTATGTACATTTGAGTTTAAAAGACGAGTCATTCCTGAGTAACCAAACAAGGAATGCCTCCTCCATTCACCCCCGTTTCATTAGTATTATTAATTAGGCGATGGAGACTTGAAATATATGTGCAACTAAATATCTTCTCTCATTAGAATCCAGCATCCATTAATTAGCCCGAGCTTACTATAAATTACCAATCTTGGATACCAAAAACATACACCACGATAAACACAAGTTAACAATGCTGCAACCCAACACCTCCCTAACCTTTGTGGTTCGTAGACAAGCACCCGAGCTAATAACTCCAGCGGTACCCACACCTCGAGAACTTAAGCTACTATCTGACATTGATGATCAAGATGAGCTTCGGTACCATGTTCCAACAATTCAATTTTTTCCTAGGAATTCGGAAATGGAAGATAAAAACCCTGCGACTGTGATCAGGGAGGCTTTGGCGAAGGTGCTGGTGTTTTATTACCCTTTTGCTGGCAGGCTAAAGGAAGGTTCAGGCAGGAAACTTATGGTGGACTGCACCTCCGAGGGTGCATTGTTCATTGAGGCGGAGGCAGACGTTACTCTAGAAGAGTTTGGAGAAAGGCTCCATCCACCATTTCCTTGTATGGAAGAGCTCCTTTATGATGTCCCTGGTTCCAGTGGCATTCTCGACTCGCCATTGCTATTAATTCAGGTGAAGCTTTCACCTAGCTACTCTTAATTTGGTTACTTATTTCGAGAGTACGTACGACAAATTTGAACACTATGAAAGATTTTTAAAAAAATTTATACATACGTAGTTCAAAATGATAAAACAATAACTGTCCAATTTAAATTTGCTGTATCGAAATTATAACACATAATTAAGTATAGAAAATCATTGATAGATCGCACAAATTTTAAAAAAGTATAGTTCGTGTATTCGACTATACCCTGCAAAAACAAAAGAGAACCACAAGTACTTTTATCATCAAGTTTATTACGTGGCATTAAATTGACGTATTATTATTATTACTATTGGATTTGGTATATATGGCCGGGTATTATTATTGGGTATAAATGATACTCCGTATAAAACTAGTTTGGTTTTTAGAAATGGATATTAAAATTGGGTTTAACAGCCACTGCTATTTGAAAACCCAACCTATTACTTTTCTACAAATCTTTGAATTAAATTATATATATTTCATTTCTTTCAATTCTCTCTTATAAGTTATAACTGAGTTCTCTTTTCCTCGTTTTTTCTATAATAAAGTAATCTTTGTAATTAATCTGAATTCATTTATGAAAATAGTTATATGGTTTTTAAATATTTAATTTTTTTATTCTTTGAGGTGGACTTTGGTGTTGAGTGGGACCGAGGGTGAAAGTAAAAAAATTAAATAAATAAAACGGAAGAACCTCTTAAACCTTTGTACCGTATTACTGTATTAGTACCTACGCAACCACCCTGCAAGGTTTTAGTGTACCGAGGTAAGTGCACCTGAGTGGATACCACCACTTGGAGTCGATTAAATCCGGTGTAAGACGAGGAAAGGTTGAAAGTAACGGAGAAAGAAAAACGAAGTGTCATTATTAAGGCAATAAACAAGTCAACCTACTCGTAAGCCATTTGAGTTGGAGTCAATGGCGGATTTAGAAATAAGAGATAGGGTTCACGATATTTTGGTTTGGTTTTTCGGGTTCAGGTCATTCAACTTTGTTTGGCTTTTTTTAAATTAGGTAAACTATATGTGGGAATTGATTTGATGGTGTTGGTTTATCAGCAAGATTTTTCTGATTGTGCGGTTAATCGTTTGTTACAGGTGACTCGTCTTTTATGTGGAGGTTTTATCTTCGCTTCACGAATGAATCATACCATATGTGACGGACAAGGAGCGCTACAGTTCCTGATCGCATTGGGTGAAATTGCCCGAGGTGCATCTCATCCATCAATTTTGCCCGTTTGGCAAAGGGAGTTGCTTTTTGCAAGAGACCCTCCATGTGTGAAATTTACTGATCACCCTGAGTATAAGGAAAAAACCAACTCCAAAGACCCCAACATGAAGATGGATGAGACGATGACCCAAAAAACATTTCTCTTTGGACCTTCCAACGTTTCAGCTCTTCGTAGGTTTGTTCCCGATAATATAAAAAGTTGTTCTACTTATGAGGTGCTAACAGCTAGTATATGGCGTTGTCGCGCCATTGCCTTAGAACCTAATCCAGAACAAGAGATGCGTCTCATGTTCCCCGTCAATGCACGTGCTAAGTTAAGCCCTCCTATGCCAATAGGATATTATGGAAACTGTGTCGTTCATCCATGTGTGAGTTCAACAGCTCGCGACCTATCAAACAAACCATTAGCCCATGCATTACAACTTGTGATGAAGGCCAAATCTATTGTCAACGAAGAGTTTGTCAGGTCAACAATCGACCTATTGGTTATCAGAGGGCGACCATCTTTAAACTTTGATTCGACGTATTCAATCTCAAACCTAACAAGAGTTGGATTCAATGAAGTAAATTTCGGGTGGGGGAAAGCGACTTATGGAGGGCCTGCCTTTGGGGGATTAGCTTTCAACCCAGAAGTCTTCAGTTACTTGGTGTCTTCTACAAACAGCAAAGGTGAATCAGGAATCATGATATCCATATCCTTGCCAAACATTGCAATGGAGAAATTTATCAAAGAGCTAAATAAAATGTTGATGTCCAATATTAACACATCTACGTACGTACTAGAGGCTCTTCCAAACCTTAATTAGCCTTTATAAATATATATATATATATGCATGTATGATCGATCATTCGAATACATTGTTTGTATGAATAATATGTATTTTTGTGCTATTGTATGCATGGTCTAAATTACCAAACTAAATGTACTTTTGTGCTATGTATGACCTTTTATTTTGAGAACCACTTGGTTGTAGATCAAGTGGTCACATGACACTGTTTATGCGGGTTTCATTGTGGGGAGCTTAACAAAAAATTCACGCAGCTTCTATCCTCGTTTTAAACCGGATTTAATCGATTCCATATTGTGGTATCCGTTCAGGTACACTTACCTTGGTAAACTAAAAACTTTGCAGGGTAGTTGTGTAGGTACCAATGTGGTACAAGGATTTAAAAGGTTCCTTCTTATTTACCTCATTTTCTTTTGAGAATGAAAAAGAACTTTTTGTTGTAGTAACAGAAATTAAGATGTCATTAGGGAAACAAATTACAAGATTTTACAAAATGATGTGTGATCAACCAAAATAATTTAATTTCGTTCTTATTCTTCTATCCTTGTCAATTCTATTAAATTGTTGTACGTCATATCGCTTTATGTATGACTAGAAATAATACCCGCGCAATGCGCGGTAGTTGATGGTGTCCGGCAATCGGCTTCGCCGACCGCCGGCTCTGAATTGTCTAACACATGTATATAAATATTGTATTTGGTTGTTATTGATAAAAATATATATAAATAAAAGTTGTTACGTAAATCAATATATATATATATATATAATATAACATAAACATTAAATAATAAGTTAAAAATGGTAAGGTTTAAAAAATTCAAAATTTAAGACACTATGTAAATGCTTTATAAGGTAGTATAGATAAAGAGTTTATGTTATTACGTATGAGAATAACGTTTCTCTTTAATAATATTGTCTTGTCATGCATCCACCCATTATATGAGGCTACTATTTCTTTTTCAAAAATAATTAGAACTTTTTATTTAAATCTCATATCCTAATATATCACAAGGAAAGTTCACCACCGCTTTCCAAAATTGTTTCATTATTTGCATGATTTAATTATATTGTTAGACCGTTGAGCCCAAATTTGTCATTATGGGGGCTTAATTCATCCTTGAATCAAGTAAGACAAATAACAAACGGCAACAATATATAGAAGAATAGAAAAATGACCGATTATAGTCATTGAGACATTAATCGTCTTACCCCTACAAAATGTTAATTAGACTTCTACACATTGTTTTTTTTTTAGCTCAAAATAGGGTCAGAACACAAAAATTATCCATAAGAGACAAATTTAATGGTATTTATCACGTCAACATTTATATGATTGTTATATCGGGGCAAATATCAAATTTCTCTATCTTTTTTTTTAAAGCCAGATTTAGATCACTGACATCCGATCATCTCTATACCAACAGGAGGAAATCCCCACATATGTGAGAGAAAACCTTCTGACCTCCCTATGAAAAAACATTAATAATTTGTTCCATGTGAAACTTGAACCATGACTTCCCTATGAAAAAACATTAATAATTTGTTCCATGTGAAACTTGAACTATGACCTCCCTATTATTTAAGTCACTGGGTGCCTCACCTCAACCAATCGAGGGTCATTGGCAAAATTTCTCTATTTTCTGCATTACACATCTAAAACCTTGTGCGTCCAAGTATCTGTAACAGTATTGAAAAATCAGATTGAGATCAAATTGAAAGATCGGGATCTGACAAACAACTGTTATCTAGAGTGAGATATTTGAGTTTATGTTTTTTATTTACTTGTTAATTCGATTTGTTAGTTGTTACTTGGAATTTAAATCTTTATGCTAACTTTAACATTAAAATAATAAATGTAGGGAACTATCTAAAAATGATCTTTATATCACTAAAGAAAATCATGTTAATCATCTAACACTAAACACATGGGTAAGGTTTGTTTCTATGATGGTCACTGGTAAAAATCACCCTAAACTGACTTATATATCAAACAATGAGAACTATATATACATTCCACTAAAAGCATTACCACGAACTCCTCCGCTAGGTAAAGAATCCAGGACGACGAACAAAGATTAAAAGCTTTCATCTCTAAAACTTCTAAAAGATTGTAAGTACATCAACCCCGACAAAACCAGAAAATCGGTGAATTGTAGTAGTTACACTAGCGCCTTCGCCAGCTGAAGATACGAGAGCCGTTTGAATTCTTTACTCCATATCCATTTGTAGAATCTGACCCGCTTGCATCATCGTCTGATCCATTGTCGGGAAGGAGTTTGATTCTGTTGGCATTATTGATCATCCAATCGGTGAATTCAGGGGTAGATGCCAACTCAGCAACTGATTCTCTGGTTGATTCTTCAGTGAATTCCACCCATTCTCTCTTGGAGAACTTCTTTCTATTTGGGGTCTTGTGAAATGTCGAGTAAAAATCTTGTTGACTTCCCGGTGACCCTCTATCTGCTGATGCATTGATAATTCCTACATCAATCAAAATACATATAATGACCATACCGACCGAATCGTGCTATTAACGATGCACTGATGTAGTATTAACTAAAGTGAAACAGACAAATATTATCATTTTTATTTCTAAGAAAAGAGTAGTTACAACATTCGTAAGGAGGATTAAAAAAAGTGTTCAGTCTCACCAATTCTTTTGTCAATAATGTAAAGTATGTAACTTTTGTCTAGTAAATTGTCAAGAAATGAGGCATTGCAAATTTCTTGATATGGACAAGCAGTTTTTGGTCCCAAATGTGATTAAGAAAGAAAAAGTTGTAAATTTTATGAGAGATCTAAAGATGAGTCCACTGGAGGTAGCAATTTCGACCTACTTACTTATGAATAGGTCGACCCAGGTAAGTTTTATCAACATGTCAAAGGGGTAAAAAAAATAATTAAAATTGCTAAAAGAAAATTAAGAAAGGGTTCAAATGGGTCATCCAGCAAGTAGTAGAATGTGTATTTTTAATGAGTAAAAATTCAAAAACTTCGCTTATCTTTAAATTGTAGTAGTATATTATTTTTACCCATAGTTAACATACTAATTACTTTAAGAGAATTTATTCAGCCCATCCAACTGAACCATACCAAAAGTAAACCTGTTAACCAACTCCACAACCCACTCATTTTAACAACTCTAGTATCCACTCTCAGTCATGGTTCCCGAAAACCATAACCGATAGCATCAAACGACATAATGGGGTAATGTGTGAATATGGTGTAACAAGTTGCCAAGAAAGAACGATGTTACAATTTTTATGCGATATGTACCTTTGACTGGGGAGTCAGACCAGTGGAACGAATTTCTTGGACTGTCCCATGGACTTCCCAACGGGCTAAACTTTTTGGGGCGGCTAAGGAACTCAGCCCGTCCAACTTTTGGTGTTTTTTGTCCACTCCGTTGCCACAACTTCAGCCTCTTAGATAATGTTGGAACCCTACATCAAATAATAGCATATTGGTCAGATAACAAGATCTTGCGATTCAGTTGGTCAACTACTTCGAACAAGCAATTTAAGAATAATGAACAGTTTACAGCTCCGTAAAGTACGATTGACATTACAAAGCTGTTTATACCTGTGTTTTGAAAGTAATTATGTGATATATAAGCTAACAGATAAAATAACTACAAACGATATGTTTGTTAAAGATTGAGAGACCAAATTGTTAGAAGTTAGAACATCCAATTTAGGTTAAGGAAACACGGGTGCATAGTTAAGTTTACCCTCAGAAAATTATTTGTGTTGCACCCAATACTAAAATATACTCCAAAATTGATTATTTGACTCTTAAAATTCTAAAATATAAATTAACAGTATCAGTTTATCTAATAATAAAAATTGATTATTGAAACTTAAGATAAGCAGCTTCAAAACACAATCCAAAACACACACTAAACAGGATTAAAATCGAACCCACAACATTATTTGCGATAACGAATAGGGATAATGCATCCATAGACCACCCGAGTATCCAAAAGTACCACAAAGGTCACTCAGATATCAAAACAGCATTATAGGCCACCCAAGTATCGATTGTTTAACTTATGTCAAAACTGGCTAAAAACTTGACAAAAATAATTATAAATGACTAAGATGCCCATAACTTCAAAGCTTTTGCCACATCCAGAGTTATAAAGTTAAAAAATTCCCTTAAACTTCTTGGAACGTTTTCTGGCAATCCATATACAGTTGAACCTTTCAAGTATTCAAAAATATTCTTGTCATCCTACAATTCTAGATGTGTCAAAAGCTATAAAGTTTCAGGAATTTTGTTATTTTACAATTTTCCAAAACGAAACTGATATGTGGGTGGGTTTCATGCTAATTTCATTTGATGTTTGGGTGGCCTTGGTACAACCTTTTGAATACATGGGTGGACAATTTACACATTATCCCAAAAAAATAACATATCGGAATAAACGGGTCTCGTATGCATAAAGACATGTAATATATATATCATGATGGCTAGCCTCAAAGCATCTTATGATACTTGTGCTCTTAATGACTTTTCTTTTCAAGGAGATGATAAAAAATGAGGACTATAAACACACTTGCCATTTAAGAAAGGGTACCAAAAATCAGAATACTGTCATGTGATCCTCATTTTGACATCAGAGAAAGTTACAAGAAGAAAAGAGGAAAATATAGAACTTACTCGTCATTGCGCCACCGGATAGAACTAATTGCATAATATAGTGCCAAAGATGACCCGACTGCTACCATTGCCAAAGGAGTGTCAATAGAGCTCTGAAAAGAAACCAAAAAGTTAAGAAAGTCCGGGCACAAACTTCAATGTAAAAAATTACACACGGAAGATTGTATAACACGAAGAGTAGAAAATGCTCCAGCCTTTTGACCTAGACATATCAAAAATAAATCAAAATGAACAATGATCAAATGAATGACCATAACTGACCAGGAATATAGAAGTGACTGCAACGACACGCATAGCCCATTTAATAAATTGGGCCACGTCCTCATCAACATCTCCATCTTCTGAAATAATATACTTGCGCACCAGCCAATAACCAAGGCTGGCTCCTAAAAGAATGATTAAAAGCAGCAGAAACACCGAAACCTGCAAGATTAATTGGCACAACTGTTAAAACAGATACATCCAAATGATAAGGTCATGATTAGTAGCATTTATACCTTGCTTATATTTTTATTTTTATTTCTTTTTTGGTAATGTAAACACTGTAGTGTTTTGTGTTTGGTAGCTAGAACAATAAACATTTAATAAGAGCATTTTATGCATTTTATACTAAAGAAAAGGATATAAAATGTTTTTCACTGTCTTTAGTCACCCTCAACCTCACTAAAGTAAATTAGCAGAAGTTTTTTTTGTCGCTAACACATTTTGTGAACCATAAAAAATCGGCATTGTAACTGTCTCTTACAAAATAACAAAGTTCGCTGAACAAATTATAATCTTCCAGAAATATAGTAAGTTATTATACATCGACTGTGCGTCCAATTTACTTATCTCTTGAAAACATGACCAACAACACAAAAATATCAAATGTTGTCAATTACCAAATCTTATTTGGTCCCGGAAATGTGTTTCAATTTAATAAGATACTCCCCCGTCCCAAAATATTTGGGGATATTTCTTTTTGAAAGTACTGGAATGAATGCAAAATTTACCTAGATGGTAAGCTTTTAATCCAGAATTACCTCTGTGCCGATTGTTTATAAATAGTAATCATGACAAAATACAAATAAACTAAGATTGGTTCACAACATGCCTCCACTTTATTAAAGAAAGACTTACCGGGTTCTGCATCTCTTGACTGAATCCAAAATTTGCAAGTATTGAATTGACAAACATTGCAACATAGTGAACAAGAAAAGATCCCGCACCAAGCTGAAAATAATAGAAAACAAAGTGAAAAACAGCATTGTAACAAAAACCACAACAGAATCTGAATACCAGAGTGGCAATATATAACCATCACAGCTAGACTCAAAAGCATCATATCAATAAATAGCTGAAACAAAAACTGGTCAAATGGGCAACAGGTTAAAAGTCCCCCACAATGTACTTTTAGTGCAAACGACCTCCTAAATCGCTTTGTTCAAAAAATTCAGAGTATTACTGAAATAATATACTTTCGGTTAAAATATTTTACACATCCATTATTTATATAAACCTTAAAAGAAGGAGAGAATGGTCATTGAACTACCCATTCTGCCACTTCTAACTATTACTACTTAACTCCATTTATCTAAACTTCATACTTAAGACTTTTGCATACATATGAAATAGCAAAATAGCATATCTAGACAGATCAATACACCTTCAATCAATGTATATACTCAAACAATGGCCACAGAACAAATAAGAATAAGCTTATTATATGGTGATTTCACTTATGCAAAAACTCGACTATAACACTCTATTTCAATCGCACAGTAGAGATAAATGCAACCTGCAGGACACTTACCAGTGATGTATACATACTTAAATAGAAGGCACTTTTCCTTCCAGTAGGTAATAACTTCATCCCCTGTCCAATATCAAAGACCGTATAGTAAGAATTATGAAATATAATTATTCAAATAAGTGAACAAATAGAATTACCATTTGTTACAACTCCAATGGTCATATAAATAAATAGAAACATATCATAAGTCTGTATATTTGGCAAAATCTCATGTGGCAAAAATGTGAAGATGTACCTGATAAAGAAGTATGAGAACAACAGCTAAAACTCCAATCGCCATAGAACTGGTATAGTAAAAGGGGACCCAGTTGCTAACAGTAGATGCCGAGAATAGTAACGCAATTCCCACTGCAAGCAAGATGTAGCGCCATCCCTGTGAGACTGCAGAGTACAACAAACTAAATGTCAAAAGATCACTTACAAAATGCATTAAAAAGAGAGACAGGATTACAACTTCTTTAACTATCAGGATCAACCTTTACTTGCAAACTCGCAAACTTTCTTGTACAGAATGCCAAAAAAACACTATAACATTATTGAACCATCAGTTTTGGACAAGGTTCCACTATGCAGGAATATGAATTTAAAGACAACTACTTGGCATCAATTGTCCAAAATCGGTCATTCTTGAAACTTTGTGAAAATACAAATACACTGAAAAAGAAAATGTATTCTTGCAAGAATGATGGTTTAATAAGTATAGACAAACATCCGACCTTCATCGAGCGTGACTGTTACAGAACCAGAAACCCCATCAACAAATTTCACATCAACAAATCTTTGCTCGTAAGGTGACATTAGAGAACTCCATAACCCCTTATGAATAGATCTCCAATCATCCTTTTCACACTGGCAGAAACCGAGAGAAGCGTTCCTGTAAATAAGCTCAAAGATTAATGAAGTGGGAAAATAAAATAACAAAGACAACCACTACACATGAAGCTTTTCAACCATTACCTATGAATGGTTCGATTTAGATTATGCTGCCTTTTGAATGTGTTGAATGGGTCACATAAGAAAAAAGGGAAAAGTGTCAAACTGTTTGAAAGTTCCCCAGGAGTGTATTTTTAGCACAAACAACCTCCTAACTCGTATATACAAAAATTTGATTATTTTGTAATCATTTTTTTTTTTTTTGGGTAAAGGGATTACCCTGGTTAACTTTATTAAAACCACAATTAAATTATTTTGTAATCATATAGTCTTGGTAATCATAATCAACAACTGAATATCTATAGAAAAAAAAAATGGACAGCAGAAAGTTGTGCGAGTGAGAGCCAACCATACCTGACATCCTGACCCACCTATTCCAAGTCAAACTTGTATCGAACCGTTATCTAACCCACTCAGGTTGCCATTTCTAACAACTACCAACAGAAGCATAAGACTGAAACATAAAATCCTCTTACTTACCCGTGAAAACAAATTTGTATCCTGTTGTGCCATTTATCAGGGATTACTACTGAAGGAACCAGCATAACTCGATATGCTTTAGCATAACTCTGAAGTTTCATCCTGGAGATGCCATGTACGGGAACACGTTGGCAGGATTCAGCATCTTTAGATCCTTTAGAAGATCCTTGAATTGGTATGGGGCTGACATCGATAGTCGGATGTCCCGCATCAATGCCTGTATTTGCAAATGATAAAAGCAATCAGTATTTCAACCATACTTCAAATCTAAGTGCCAAGTGATAATGATAAAAGCAATCAGTATTTCAACCATACTTCAAATCTAAGTGCCAAGTGATACAATTACACAATGCATCATACTCTAATTCAGTGGTCTTGTAGCACATATATTGACTTTTACTCGAAACTAAAATCTCACCAGATATGGTAGAACACATAATGCCTTCTTTCACATTAAAAATATAAATAACATGGATAACTAAGTGGCAGTGTGGCACAAACTTATCCCACAAGACCTAAAAGAGAACCCAAATAGTATACACTTAAAAATTTACATCCCTGTATATGTATAGACCAAACTTTGGTTAACAACATGCTAATGTGACTCAAAGCATACAGAATGAAAAACAAATCCAGTTAAAAATGTACGCCCACAAACACTTATAGTAATGCTTTAATAATAAATAATTTACAACTTAAATTAAACTTGGACCAGCCATCCACTATACATCGCATATGCCTCGATGCAAAATTGCTAGTGTGATGTCAAGTAACCCAAATTGCTAGTATAGGGTCAAGTATATACACAAACCCCAAAAAATTCAACAAAATAAAACACAAAAAATGTTACTTTTTTATGAGTAAATTAACTACTAAAAACCAATTTTAATCACCCAACCACCACAAAATCACATGTCCCTCCAAACAAACTTGATGGTGCAAGACTGCAAGAGTGTAGATATAAAAAGGATTTTACTAACTATAGCCCACGCACAGAAAAATGTTGTACATGGCAATTGACAATTATTTTTAGGGGCAGTAATTTTTATGTACAGCATTTTTCGGCGTATTAGTCATAGCCCGTAGGTGTATAGTTCGCAAAACTCATAAAAAATATATATAAAAAAAACTATAACAATTAACCATCATGTTTTTAAAGAAAAAAACCTAAATTTAACATATTTTTACTTCATACGTCATTATTAACCTTAACCAACCACATAATACACATCAAGAAACAAACTTTTTAATTGTAAACATAATTTAAACACAAACCCAGTTCTCAAATTAAAGTAACTCAAACTTTTGTATAATTAATTTTGTTAAAATAAGCAAAAACTAATAATAATAATAATAATAATAAATTTAAAAATATTCAAGAAAGCATAAAAAGTTGGTACCTTTAAGTACATCCATTGGGTCTTGAATGGAGCAATAAGATGGAATAAAGAAAGCGTGTGAAACTAATACTAATATGAGGATTGAAGTGATATTTAGAGTGATTTTAGTCGCCATTTTTGTTTTTTGGTTGGAGAAAAAGAAGGGAGCGAAATTGATCTTTGAATTTGTGTGAATTTATGCAATGGATTTATGGCGATGAATGCCGGTGTGTGATTTTATTTCCTTAATGCCAAGGGTTGTTTGCATATTTAGACCCATGTATTGTGTACTTGTTTCATAGAAGACCCTAAAGTTTGATGAGAAGATGAAGATTCATTTTAGGTTGAAGATAATTTCATAAAGTGTTTTAGAAACAATCACGGAATATTTCAGTTAAGTCGTTGTGTATACTTAAGTAAAAGGTTCATTTGTTTCGGATAATTCGAATACGGAAACTATAATCCATGAGTGGTTAGTCACTAAGGGTGTTCATCAAACCGTCAAACCGGTCAAACTTGACCAAACCGGGGTATTTGGATTGGTTTGGGTTGAATGAGTTGTTAAAGTCTAGTCCGGTGGTTTAAAGTTTGAGAAAACCGGGTTATTTGGTCCTTGTTACGGTTTAAGCAAAGAAAAACCGTGAAAACCGGATGGGATCGAAATATATATATATATAATTCACATCATGGCTGCAACATATATTTTTATACGGTTTCATATACGTGGGAGCCATGGTAAATTTTATCATGATGTCCTCTCATGTGTCAGCGAAAAAAGGAAAGAGATGGATGGGGTTTCTCTCGCTTTGATTTGCTAGAGTTTTGGTTTTATACTGTTAGGATTTATATTGTATATTATAGATTTTTATATTGCTTCAATTCCCATCTCTACACCTTGTAAGGATCGGGTCTCTTACATCACAGTAGGTCTTAAGATGTCTGTGTATAGCTGTTGTTTTTGACACTTCTTGTAGTATTTATTATCACAATCTATTTGTTTTATACATCTAATTCATTTGTAGAAAAATAAACAATAGACATAATGTATGTTAATTTACTGTTATTACAATCATTTGGATATGTGGCTAGACTTGCGATGGAAATAAAGGTGTTCTAATTTTGAGTGTTCGTTATGGTTTTTATTGACACAAACCTTGACAAATATACACAAGATTATATGGAAATAAATGAAAGATAAAAAGAGATTTTGAAACCGTCAAACCGGACCTGTTTACATAGTCTAGTCCAGTTCGGTCTTACAACATACTTGGTCTCATTTGATTTGATATATGTTAAAACTGGGAATGCCGATTTGGCTTGAGATTTAGTCAAAACCGGACCAAATCGGTCCGTGAACACCCCTATCAGCCACCACCTACAAAGCCTGGGCCCCATCATGTGATGTCCTTAAGTGACGCATGTTCTATCCCGCTTGCAAACATGATTGAGAAATATTTAGGTATTTACTCAAGTGTGAGGTATTGGGTAGAAATGTTTTACTGAAACATGTGTTGTGTGACATGTGCATGTTGATACCAATGCGATACCGAGGATCAAGGGATTCCCTCCGATTTACCCTCATAATCCATTTAACTATTTACCCGTAAATATTGAATAAAGGATAAAATGCATAAAAATGCAATGCATATCTATACTATCTTATAAAACTATGTAATTTACATAATGTCTTAAATTTTGAAAATTTTCAACATTATCATTTTTAACTTATTATTTAATGTTTATGGAGTATATATACTTTATATATATATACTAGACGGAAGTCCGCGCGATGCGGCGGCGATGGTGGTAGCAGTGGTGGTGTGGTAATGGCGACGACGGGTGGTGGCGGTAGTGGTGGTGGCGGTGGCGGTGGAGGCGACAGGTGGCGGCGGTAGCGGTGTGGTTATTAATGTAAAATTTTGATGTAAAATGGGGTAGTGTAGTTATTTTAAGGGTTGAGGGATGTATGTTGTAAATAATAGTTATTTTAAGAGTTGAGGTATGTATATTGTAAATAATTTCATTAAGGGTATTATAGGTATTTTAGGTTGAGATATTTAAATTAGTTAATAAATGTTAGGGGTAATTTGGGAAGTTCAGTATGTTTTTTTGAGAAAAAGGGGGGTGGGGTTGCTCCTTTATTAACGAGTATAGATATACACCTAACCCTATAGTAATTTACAACATATACGTCATTATTATTTGTATCGTGTTAAGCTTATTATTTTATGTTAGTCTTGACTCTTGAGTTATCTCTATAATTATAACAAGTATTTTAGCAAAACTGGGATCTAAACGAGTCTCAGTATAATTTTTAAGAAAACGTTAAATAAAAACTAACATAAGCGATTTAAAATTGAAAGCAATAAAAATACAATGTATTGATTATGTTTTAAGATTATTATATTCATTTACTATGTTTTTTTACAAGTATCATAGGATACAAGTTTTAAGAAATCCAATGTTAAGGGCGCATTTAGTTGTAGAAAATGTTTTCTAGTTTTTCATTTCTAATTATTTAGAAAATGAAAGGGGTTTTCAATTTATATAAAACAAATGAAAATTATGAAAACGTGTTAAAAATTAGAATATGATAATTTCATTTTCTATTTTAGAAACTAGAATACATATTGGAGATTTGGAGGAAGATGGAAAATTGAAATGAAAATGGAAAATGGCAATGTTTTCACGACCGGACCGGAAGGCAAACCGGTCTCCTTACCGGTTACTGGTCGGATCGGTCGGACCAGATTAGAGAACCGGAAACATTAAAAATATAATAAAAATATAATATAAAATATATAATAGTATATAACCATCATTAATATAATATATATGATAATATGATAATATATAACCATAAATATTATATAATAATAATAATAATAATATATAATGTCTGGCACCCAAAGTCATTAATAAATATCTTATATATTATATATATATATATGATAATTTATATTATACAGTATATATATTATATTTTCGATTATATATATTTGAAAAATGAAGAATTCTAGTTCAACTACTAATAGAGTACCATAAGACTATCAGGAGTGAGGGCTCCTGATGGAAGCCTTCATGAGGGCGTCTCCTGACATGTGACGCCTAGTCAGCAGAAGGGACGTTTCTTGATTTTGGCTGGAGTGAGGGCTCCTGATAAAAGCCCCACTTTTTCTTTTTTCTTTTTTTATTAGTGTTTTATTTTATTGTTAATGAAAATGAAAATAAAGTGAGGGCTCCTGTTTTATTTTATTTTATTAGATGAAAGCTAATGAAAATGACATGTGGGACCATTACCTGACACATACCAGAAGAAAAGAAAGAAAAAGCAGCGTCCCATATCTGACGAAGACCACATTTGACCAAAGGGGAACGCCGCCCGGGGCGGTGTAGCAGGCGTTCCCGGGGCGTTCTTCAACTGACTAACGCATAATAACGCCCCACTCCCATTAGTCTTATGTGTACTTCTAAAGTTCTAGTAGCAAGTTTAAATACTTCTGTGGGTAAATGAATTGAAAGATGATAAATGTGATTAATTTGATATACTTATAAAAATACATAAAAATCTGATGTTGATACATAACAGATCAAATGTTAAAGTTAAGAAAGAAAATAAGTGGAATCCATGCACATAATTTTTAAACATATTTTTAAATTTACCAAATTAGTCACATATAATTATATAAACCACTAGGGTGGTGGTTCAATGGTTAGAATGTGTCTTCAAATAAGATGAAACTGCTTGAAAGTTACATGTTCAATCATTGGTTTCTTAAAAAAAGACACCCTAGTGGACACGGAGGTTCGCCCGCTCTGACTCTGGACTCGCAAAATCGTGTGAGCTCTTAGGATTAGTCTGCTCGCAAAATGAGTTGAACACCCAATGTTAGAAAAAACATAGTCACATATATCATTACTCAAATGGGTTATATGTGTGACATGAGAATTATAACTGTTAATTTGTTTTCCATTTTCACTTTGGCGGTACATAACTCGCAGCACCTAATGTTATTTCCGAATTGTTTGAACCATCATTTGAACAAAGCTATAGCACAAGGGAAGTGATACTCATTATTGAAGAAGACTAGCCAAGTGTTTTCTTGAATATTAGGCATTTCCTTATTATGTCCTCATCTTCTTCTCATCTTCACTGCCACATCCAGCAATCTATCTTCAAGACACACCCAAGAACTTCTCTCTCCCTGTTATACCCTAATCCTCACTTCATCCCCAATTAAAAAAATTTAAACTCACACACATATACACTCTCTTTTCATCCTCTATAAAAAAAAATATACAAAACCATACACACAAAATGCTTGTCCAGGCCCCACACAACTCGTCCAACGATTTCTAAAACACGCCGAGGGATGACGATGCCGACCACACGCCGAGCTTCTGCCTATCCCATCTTCCACGCCGAGCAAATGCGGAGAAAATGCCGAGCCCTTAGGGAGCGGCCTTATTAACATTCACGTCGTCCTTGGATTTTTGGAAGCCTTAGTATAAACACGTTACAATGGAGGCGCTAAAAATACGAAGACTTTTTAATAATTGAAGCAACTTTATCTATTTGTAATGGAAAAACTTTTATCGTGTCTAAGTTAATGCATCTCCGTGAATGTTTTTACTAAAAGCTTTTTTCCACAAAAAGCTTACTCCAATGGAAAAATTCATTAAAAATACTTAATGTCTTAGCATTATAAACTACTAACATTCTACCCGCGCTATGTTCAGGGGTTTACATTTTTATTTTAACTGGAACAATTTTATTATAGTAGTGTCAATTATTTTTTTTTACGCCTTAATTAATTATGGTGGTATACATGAGATGTTAAGGGGGGGAGGAAAACTGTTGGTGCCGATTGGGGAGGATCAGTAACACCGTCGCCACCCATTTGGG
>JAOXNX010000035.1:20355468-20367784 GCA_028566075.1 Solidago caesia | reverse complement strand
TACATGCTTGTTTGAACGAGTAATACCGAAGTCTATTGTATTTCTTTTTAGTTTTCGTGACAAGGAGTAATTATTTTATTTTTCTTCCAAAACTGGGTTATTTAAGCCTCTGCATCTATACATAAACAAAACTATATTATATCGATAATAAACAAAACTACTAAAATACGCTTTAGGTGACAATTGTGTGCGTCGGAGTGAAATGTGAAACATACACATGGTTTAACAATTCGTAACTAAAATTTATAAAAATTCGTATAAGCTAGTAAAACCAAACCGATAAATAAAATGTAACACTAAAGTGTTATGGACACAACTTGCATAATATCCATACTCCAAGGTGAAAATCTAGCAATTTATACCGGATGGAAAAGCAAACCAAATAACAAACCGGGTCATCTCATATCATATACATCCAAACAATCAGACCCGAACCGACCCGTTTTCCATCAGGGTTAAATAGAGTCCCAATCTTCCCCCCTACAACCAACAAAATTAGGGTTTATCAAAAGGCAATGAACAACACATTAGTATTCAACAAACTATCAAACGCCGCCGTTTTAATCCTCCCATACTTCACCCCAAAAGAACTTGCCACCATTTCACAAACCTGCAAAACCCTAAATTTAATCTCCAAATCAATCACAGCCGTTAGATCATCAGACGCTTCTAGAACCTTCGAGAAGCATCCAATCCCATTTTTAAACACTATAGACGAACACCCATATGCATATTTTCTCTATACACCAAATCAAGTTTTGACCTTGCCGGAAAACCCAACCCGGCAACCATGGGGGTCGGGTTTTGATGGGAAACCGGGTCTGGGTTTTGTTCATCCACCTGTTTTTAGTAATGGGTATGGGTTGGTTTTGGAAAATGGGTCGGTTCTTGGAAATGTGGATCGAAGTAGTGAGGTTGTGAAGTTAAAGATTGTTAGGTGTTTGGAAAAAGGGTGGGGGTTGTTTGCTGATGAGGATATTGGATGTGGAGAATTTGTTTGCGAGTATGCGGGTAAGGTGTTTGTTGAAATGCTTGTGTGGAAGTGAGATATTGATTGAATAAATGTTTTACTAGTTGGTAAATGGTTATTACTCTTGATTTTGGTGTTTGTAAATATTCAAATTGTTGTGTAGTTTATGACAATGTTGCCCTAGTATCATTGTTGTAAACACATATCCTTCATTTGTTCCGTTCGTTGTGTTATTTTTTAAGCAGGTGCTTTGGCTGCACAAGCTTTTGCTTGGGAGTTAGGAAGTGCAGCTAGATTAAATTTGGTTTTTAAGAACTTGGGGAGTTAGGAAATTTAGTTTTACCTAGTAAATTTACTTTTTGAAATAGAAAGTAGATTGGTTGTGCCTAAAATGGAAAAATGAAGAACACGTGTTTACAACAATGATACTCCTCATTTATAATGTTTGTGAATGTGAAAAAAAATTACCAAAAGTTTTTGAAACTCAATTTTATTTTGATATAACAGTAATTTCTTCTTCTCAAGTGGAAGCGTTGTTTGTCAAAGTCTCTGCTGAGAAAAACGCAACAAATGGAGCAAGGATGTGTCTATACTCTTTGAAGTTTTTGTTGAGAACAATATGTAAGATATTATTTGCAAAGGTTATCTTATGTGATATGAGATGTTACAAATAAGTGTGACTTGTTGGTAGTTTCTTTTCATTCTGGTGTTCTGTTCCTTTATGGCTCAGCAACTTTATTTTGATCTAATCCGATCTGATGGTTCAACTTTCTAATGTGTAGTTGTGTATGCCTTTCCTCCAATTTATATCTGTCAAGTTTTTAATATATGTTTAATATATGTCATCAAGTTGTTGACATGATAGTTACAGTTCTTTAAATGCTCTTTATGTTGATCATTGCCCGTTTGTGTATCAAAAGATGTGCAACCGGATACTGTAGTATGTGCTGTTTGCTGTCAACCTGGAAAACAGTAATAATAAGAGATGGGCTTCTAGGCAGTCACATCGAAGCAAGGCATGCCCACAAAGGACCTACATACATCCATACACACGTTTCTTACCATGAAAATATGTAATTTTTTTGATGTTGTATGCGGGATTGTAGGGTTAATGTAAGGTCCCAAGTACCATCTCCGCAAGCCAGCAAAACCTAAATCCATCACAACGCTTCTATAACCTGTCGAACCCGTCTGATTCCATTCATGAACCACAACATAGACAATCACCACTACTCAGATTTTACGCTTATGACCCGACATGTTGCTATAGCTGCAGGGCTCATTTTTGACGGGCGAGCCGAACCGGGTTTGATTCTTCCTTTGGCTGTTAATGGGGTTTAGGTGTGAATGTGAGAGATGTGATGGGGATTTGTTGGGTGTGATGTTGGAGTTTGTTTGGGAGCATGCAGGTAACTTTTTTTGTGACGAAAATGCTTGTGTGAAATGAGATAGTATCCAAGACAGTAAATCCAACTAGTTTTTATTGTCGTTATTCTAGCTTTCTTTTGATTGTCCTAATTCTTGGCAGACCACTTAAGTATTGTGCTGTTTGCTGTAAATATGGACAGACAGTAATTATATGTTGGATTTTAGGTGGGCATTTCTTGAAGCAAAGGATGTCCACAAAGGACCTACATACATTATTGGTACATACTATTGTGTTTGTGTATACTTTCAATGAGACGCATGACTCATCTATAATTTGTTATTTGCTACTTCTATTGACGTTATTTGGTGACTGTTGGGTAAGTTGACTAGTAATTGCTGATATATAAGCCAAGATGAATATCACATGACAAATTATCACTTGATCATGTATTAGGCTAGGAAATCCGTGCTGAAGTGATATATTTTTTTGGTATGAACATGATAAGTTACTGATTGTAGGTTTAGAGTTAAATGGGAGATTGCCTGATGACCTGCAATAAGAAGCCTACCACATAAAGCTGCCTGATTTGCTTCTTTATCAATTTATTATCTATGATACAACAGTTAGTAGTTGCTGTCTTGTTGATTTTTTGGTTTCATTGTAGCATCCTTTTATTGACATTCACAGAACTATTAAATTGTCCTAATTCTTAGCAAGCCGCTTGAGAATGTGCTTCTTGCTGTAAACATGGACATACAATAATTATAATGAAATGTTGGCTTAAAAGTGGGCACGGTGAAGCAAAACATGCCTATAAAGGACCTACATACATCTGTACACACATTTCTTACAAGGAAATATTATAATTCTTGCTGTTCAGTTATGCCGGGGTCTACTGTTGGCTGTTGCTTTTATTTTTGTTCTTACTTATCAGTGGTTTGTGCCTTGTAAGCATTCTCTTTCTGGGCATGTTTATATTGATTGTCCTGATTCTTGGCAGGCCACTTAAGTATGTGCTTCATGCTGTAAATATGGACAAATATTATTTATATGTTGGCTTTAGGTGGGCATTTTACTAAGAAAAGGATGTCCACAAAGGATCTACATACATTATATATTATATGTGAATGGATCTACTCATCTACATGTACTTCAGGGAACATAAAACTCCTGTACATTGTTATTTGTTCTCTATTGATAGCTCATACCATATTGTTTTCCTTATGGAGGCAATATGTTCATTTTACCAGGGTAATCCCTTTTACCCAAAAATATGTTCATTTTACTAGTGTAATTGGTGACATGATGGAGAGGACAATATCTAAGTATATGGTACTTCATACAGTTTTACTTGCATTTGAATGTAACTAACTATTTTAATAAAAATATATATATAATGGTGCTGGCTGAAATTTCTGATCCGTTTTGCATCAGGTGAACTGTTGACAACAATAGAAGCAAGAAGACGCCAACAAATATATGATAAACTTTCAGCCAGTGGCAAGCATACAACAGCTCTTCTGGTAGTGAGAGAGCATCTTCCATCTGGGAATGCATGTATGAGAATTAATATTGATGCTACAAGGATTGGCAATGTTGCAAGATTTATCAACCATTCTTGTGATGGTGGGAATCTTTCAGTAGAACTGGTACGAAGTTCAGGTGCTCTACTACCTCAAGTCTGCTTTTTCGCATCCCGAGATATATTAAAACATGAAGAACTCACTTTTAGTTATGGAGATGCTGGTCTGAATCCAAATGGCTCAAAGTGTTTATGTGGCAGTAGTTGTTGCTCTGGAATCATGCCTTCTGAACAAACATGAGTCCAGATTTACAGGTATTGTTATTTTGTTATATTGTGAATTTGATATCTCTATGAAATGATTGCACATTTGTATCATTATTTTGTTATTGTTTATAGTGTGTCTTTGATCTGTGTATGTGTTCTATCTCTGGTTGAGGTGAGCCAGGTAGCAAGATATGAAGGACATGTGGGTTGGGTAATGGGTCAAAACAGGTTGGGTTAGGTTTGATCGATTGGCAAACACTTTATTGTTTGTCATTCTATCTTTTAAAAGAATTTATAAATTATTAATGTGTTAGTTATAGTTACAAAATAACATTATTACTAATACTCTATATTATGTAGTTTATTGATTAGGTTTTAGCATGCGATGCATTAAAAATAGACATCAGGTTCAGCCCATTTGACAAACTCCCTTTCAGTTTTTTTTTTTCTTTTGATTGGCCCATTTGAGATAAGACACAACACAAATCAACCATTAATGAATGAAGGGGTCAAAATGGTCTCATAACATCTGGCATCACCAAAATGGTTTTTTACTATAAGGAGCTTTTGTGATAGAAGCTTATAGAAAAACTTGGGTACCACATTTAATTCAGATTCTTGTCCATACATATATTTATTTCATGTCTTTAAGTTGTAAATAGAAGTCATTCTTTGAATATTATTTCTAGCCACTTTGATCATCCGATCTTCTACTGTTGTTTCTTCAAGTATGATCATATCACTGTATGACAAATTGAGCCACTTATTTGATTATAGGAAAATTCTGCAGTTCGTTTCATCGGAAACAATAAGAATTATTATCTGGATTGGAGCATCTGATTGGCAAAGGCCAAAGGGTCCCCACTCTCTTCTTCGTCATCATCCTCGTCATCATGACATGGTTGACAAAGCTGAAGAGGATTAAAGCTCTGTTGTGAAAGAGCAGCACTGTGATGATCATCTGCAAGATTATTCAAACCAGAATCAAAGCTGTTCATGTTAAGTATGTTGTTATTTGAAGCAGATGAAGCATTTGAATATGCAGGCTGTAGCAGTGAAAGGTGGTGCATCGGCTCCAGTTGCTGCTGTGAACTCTGAAGCGCGTTTGCTACTAGAAGCTTGTTGTTTATCAGCTGATTCTGTACCATTGCTAGCTCTGTCTGCAACGCTGCTACCTGTGAGTACAAACATAATGTTGCATTATTCAAAATTTCTGTAGAAGTAGAACCTGATGAGGTATCTTGAATTAATCTGGATGTATTTCATGTAGACGTTACCATATCAACCCATTTATTTATGAATGGGTAGAGATTGGTTATATAAGTTGTGCCAGCAAACAGTTTCAAAGTTGGCGAAGTATATTTCTAATATACAAAACCTCTTAAATCACAAAACAAAGTTTTATGATTAAAGTGATATCATACATAACACTAGGAAAGACCCCTTTTGACCAGCTACCCATCCCACTTGGACCCAGCTGTTGTCACCTCTAATTCCATGGATATCATGCAATCTTGTACCTGTTGTTGCAAAGCCAGTACAGTAGAAACACAACCATAAACCGGGTCGGACAACCTAGCCTGAGCTTCGTAAGATATGGTCACGACTGCATGTTGTCTCCGGTTCACAGGTATGTGCATTAGCAGTTTTGACACATTGCTGGCTCCAAACACCTTATGTACTGCAGCGAACCGGGCTGCACCCTGGTCGGACCCAAAGTAGGGTGCAAAGATGCACCCGTTGACACACTTCCTTCTCAAGAATTTACACGCCCCACAAGGCGGGTTGGGAATCGATCCAGTTTCGGTTGTGGCCTCATATGACCCACCGGCTCGTTTTCCGACTCCGGTTCCCTTTCTTCGGCTGTCTGATGACTCAGCCATGCTAAAATGACGAATGGTTGATGGAAATTTGAGTGGGTTTAGGGACTTAAGGAGGTATTAGAAGATGTAGTTATATGAGTAATGGAAGGGTTGGGAGCACATAAATCTCGTGAAAGGTTGGGTAAAGTTTTTGGTGTGAGAAGAAGCTACAAAGAGAGTGCATTCTTAGTTGATTGAGAGTAGTAAACTTCTATTATAATATTCCATGATTACGGTCAATTAGGCATTTAAGAATGTATTTAATGGTTTCATTTAAATGGTAATATCAATCTAATTCGTCTTTTTGGGTGTGGTTTGTTGGGTCTTTAGAAAGACATTAGATACGGAAATCTAAAAGGAAGATGGCGTTGGTTTCTTCGTGGGCATACCTCATGGTCGCTCCACATGAGAAGACACAAGATTTATGCTTCTCTTGTGGCGTGTGGGAATGCTACCAACCATACCTAATTCTGAAACTGAGCAAGTCATGAATGTAGCACAACTTTAAGAAAGTAAAAACGTATGCTAGTTCAAACACTCCACACTGAACTCATGAGTATGACTGTACTTGGAATATAATACGTATATCATGAAGAAAAACAACTCCTCTAATAGATGGAATCCTTATAGAGTTTTAGTCCTGAAATCGTGAGTACTTTACGCGACTAAAGTGATCACCTTGAATGTGTATATTATGTTTGAATTGACACATACAAACCATTGATCTCCGTATTGATTTGTTTAATTCTCTTGCAGATATGTTATCGTGGCAATGTCTCTTCATTATGAAATTCGTTGTCTAGAATAACTTCCTGCAGGGACCACTATTTTGAGGTCTTGGTTGTAGCATATGCTGCTGGTTACGGATTCTTTGCAAGAAATTTTCTCTACAGTTTCATTTTGGATTGCATTCGTATCATTTTACAGTGATAATGTCATATGCTCAAGTAAAGTTATGTTCAGAAATTCCAAAACAAGTGTTGAGAAGCACAATTCTTATCTTTGGTTGACACAGAACTTTTTAATGCTTATTATAACATATATATATATATATATGAAAAAATATACTCAACTTAAAGTTTTAAAACCTTGGATATTCTTGGGGTCATTTATCCACAAGCTGCATTAACGTATGAAGTATAACAAAGAATATAAACATAGGAAATCATGTATTTGAGAATAAGCATAATAATTAGACTTGCCTAAACTAAACACAATTGTAGGGTTAAAAAAGTCAAGGGTGTTCTTTTGCTTAAAACTTTACGTATTTTTCTGTTTGTCTCTTTAGATCATCGTATTTTTTTTCCCTTTTAGGTCATTAAAAATTTTCAAATTGTTCAGTCTTTTTATTCGGTTTTCAAATCCTGTTGACTATGATGACCTAGTTATTATTCTAACTAACATTAAGTGAAGTAGCATTGCTTATGTGGCCTTTATTCAAGAGGTGATGATCCATACATTACTATTTTTTAGTCGTATATCACAAAAGATGCTTTAAGATATTATACAGTACACTAATGTCAAGCATGTTTAGTGTCGTAGGGCTAAAAAAAGATGGTATACGAATGACCAATCATACTTAAAGGCCACATGAGCAATGTAAGCTCAATTAAATGAGTTCATGTCAGCTAGAATGATAGTCACGTCATCAGGTTGAACAGGAGTTAAAAACTGAATGACCTGGATGAGACAATTTGGCAATTTTTAATGACATAAAGGGGAGTAAAAAAATATGATGATTTGGAAGGAACAAACAAAAAATACGTAAGAGTTTTAAGAAATAAACCCAAAAGTAAAACATGATATCCACCTTATCTTGTATTAACATCTTTCTTTCTTTTCAAAGCCACCTATTTTTCTAATTACTTAAATGAAAGGCCAATAGGCTTATTTTTAACATCCTATTTTTGTATTAATTGAATATATGTTTTTATAATAGAATAACAACATAAATTTACCGTGTGATGTCTCTTAAATATAGTTTTGAGTAAAATGAAAATCTAATTTGTTCTTTTCTTAAATATGTCTAATTAACTCAACTATTAACATATGGATTCTAATATTTTTATTTTCTCATCTTCACCTTTAATCTTTTTATATGTCTTGATCTTCATCTTAGGCATGTTTTAGGCTTATGAATTTGTCATGTTTGTTTAATAAATCATAACTAGAAAAACTTACAGAATTATCATCGCAAGATGTATTTTAGTCTTGAATTTTTACTACCTTTGTCCGTCATTCATCCATGGGACAAAAGCTGGTATTTTAAGAAACTTTGAGTTCATTGACTGTACCAGCTTACTAGCTTATGCCCCAAACACAAGTGTTAAAATCTAGCTTTGTTTGGATAACAATTTACAAGCTTTTTCTAATGAATCAACCATTTATAATATTTCGTAAAATATATATATATATATATAAAGAAGGTATTTACAGGTAAACTTGATGCGTATTGAACAGATCCTATTTTGACTGCAACAAACTTCAACTATATATGGGTGCGACGAATGATAGAGACATTTTATGCAACACCAACAAAGGATTAACAAAAAAATAAAAAAAAAGTAATTATAGATCGTCATACTAACACCTATACACCCATCTTTTTAAGGAACACAAAACATGCTCAAAAGAAAATTCAACAGCAGCTTTAAACTGAATAACAATACGATGAACTCATTTCGATTATCTGGGGACCCATATACTCAATTCCCTCCATTTCCGATTCTTTTGGAACCTCGATTTCTTCTAACCAACAATATTGCTCACTTTCTTCTCCAGACATAACTGCACGTTCATCTGCTAATTATTACAAGTAATCCATCACCAAATCGATCACAACAGAACTATAATTATGAGAATACCAGTGCATCTCAGAAAGAACCTTAAATGACCACCAGATATTTGGTTTCTTTATATGTACCGAATCGTGTACGTTCTTACCGTATGTGTCATATAAACAGTAACTGTCTATATTTATATTAGAAAAGAAAAATCAAGTAAGGATATTATTGCTTACATGGCAAAGCAGTGTGTGTAATTTCTCTGTAGTATGAGCAGTCTCGGCCATCTTTTTTAGAATAAGGAGGTCCCATCACGTCAAGTATTGCACAAGGTGTTATAGCCGTGAAGGCATGTATGTTACCTCCTGAAGTAGGATATAGTACAGAAGTGTCACATGGGGCTGTAAAGATGCCGTCGGCTATCACACTTGCCAGTTTTGCTGCATAAAACATTCACATTCAAGTTAGATAACGCATTAAATATTACGGAGTATGTGTTTTAATTGCATATGGACAGCTGGAGAACTCACGTTGACGTTGCGAGGGAGATACAGAAGCATCCGAGTTAGTAGAGTCAACTAAATCATACGCTTTAATATGCACTTTACCAAGCAAAAGCTTGTTGAAAACCGTCATCCCTGGATGGTTATGAAGAGGTATAACGGCGTTTGCAGGCAAAAAGAAAATACACAACTGCAAAAATACACAAAAGGTTATTTAAGATGGTAGCTGAATACGTACGATAACTGTTCCCATAATTGCCAAAGTACAGAAATAAAGTTTCTTCTTGACACTTACCGAGAATTTCTCACACTGGTATATGGTTGTGCATGCAACTTTTGGAGTTACTCCAGCGATGCTTCTTGTCTTAAAGAATTGCAAATTTCTACTTAATCCAACATCTTCTGCTACCATTCCATCTGTAACAAGATATGACTCTAGGTAACAAAAAGCAAGCATATTCTTGAACAATCATGATAAAAATAAACTACACAAAACAATTTTTGAAAAGAACGATCATGCACACGAATATCTTCAACTACTAAAAGTACCATAATGAGTCATGTTATTGTGCTCGCTTTTCAAGCAGTTAAAATAAGTTATAATAGCTTTGAAGATGTGCCTAGGTGATTAACCGGATAGGATCACCGGAGAATGGTAAATTACCCTACATAAATCCTAAGCGTTTACATGTGTGCTAGAGTTTAACATTGGATCACCTCTTGGGCATTTTTTTGTTCCAAATCTTCCTTTCGATTTTAAAAAGAAAAGGAGGGAAAAAAAACTGCTAGATCCACGTGAGCGAAACTAATGCAACAAGGATATCAAATCAAAAGATGATGTTCGCTACATATGATAATCTATTGGATTGCTACTCACAAAATCTAAATATACACAAAAAAGAAGTTCCCGCGAATGAAGAAAAAATTAACCGTGAGACCAATTCAACAAAGGCCAGAGTATTTGATCCATCACTAAATACCCTTGTAAGTTGAGACACATTTTCAAGAAATCGACTAGAAGTAACTTTAGTCTTTCGATCCTTTTAGCCCCAAAAGGAAATTATAGGCTAGATCTAAACCGATCTTATACCCATGCCTTATTGACAATTTTATTAAGCTAGATCCATGTATATTTAATACCAATGAGTTAATTTTCCGCAACCCTAACCGGCCACGTTAGATCTATCCATGCTCATCACGTGACTCGTAAATCAAGCGCACCTAGCCTACCGCTACCCCAATAAACTGATCCACCTTTACCACGAAATTTAGCGCTTTTTTGTTGATAAATCAGGTAACCCCAATGGAAATCGAAACCGATATATTTAAAAATTGCCCCATCTCCTTAGCCAACTATATTACACGACTACGTACGCCCAGAGATAATACTAGTTAGTTGATGGTAAATTTGAACGAATGCATAAACCGTCTAGCTTCACAGTCTATCTAATCTCGACACTAACGATAAACTGGAGTTCAAAAGAACCTAAATGGATATCAAGAAAGAAAAAACACTTCTCAAATCTAATTTCACTTCAACTTAGAGCAAACTACCATCATACACACTTCACAAATTTTCAACATTCCTCCCCAAGCTAGTTACTTCAAATTCTCATCTTTCCGTACATGTGTTATCTATCCTATTAATTATCCCAAACTTCATCTCAAACGATATAAATATATCACAATAAACATCTTATAATTAACTCAAACAAACCAAACATATATAGATTCAATTTCCTAATATAAGCTCAAACTTAACTTCAAATACATACACACAACTTCAATTCTAAAAAGAGGGTAAATGGGTGGGAATCATCTGGTCCCATGTACCGTCTTGGTACCCAAAGCAACTTCTGCGATTCTATCCTTGAGAAAAAACATATATATCCAGTTTTCTACTAGTTATAATTATCCTAACATATATTCGCGAGTAATTAAAACCTTTAAAAAAAAGTTATAATTATATATCCTAACGAACCATTAAATTTGCATTACACCTTTTCCTATCCAATAATAACTATACTTATTTACAAGTTATATAATAAATAAAACCTATGCTATACATATACATACACATATAGAATTCAGCAAAGATATACGAGTATATAATATATATATATATATATATAAATATACTCACCAAGAATATGACAAATCTTTTGAACATGAGTATCGGAAGGAACAGTCCCAACACCTTTGAAAGCATCAACACAAGACATATAAAGGCGTTGCAAAGGAAACGAAGAAACATCCATCGCCGCCAACCGCCGGCCGTGATCATCATTAATCATCCTCCTCTTATTCTTTCCATTACATTTCCTCTTAATTTTCTTAATGTTTTTACTCACATCAGCTAACCTTACCTCAATCGTCATCGATCGATGATCTTTCTTCCTTTAATTTCTTATCAGGTCCAATGATATGATCACACACAAATAACTATATATCTATATATATGTATGTATGTATGTATGTATGTATGTATAGTGGTGTAAAAAGTTGGTATTGATGGATGATGAGACGTATAGTGTGGATAAAAATGGAGGTGGAAAAAAACAATGGAAAATGATGAAATTATATGGAAGCATGGCAAAAACCGGGGGCGGAAATGAAGATAACGATTTGCGTTAGTCTAGAGAGAGAAAGTAGATTTAGTTTGTTGATGATGAGAGAGAGACAGAAACAAGGTTGTTTCGATGTTGCGACCACTGTTTCTTTGTATAATAAAAGTTGGCGGTGGCTTTTTTTTTTTTTTAAACGTTTTTATTGTATGTAAAATACTGTTTTGCCACTACTGTGTATAGATATTTTGTTGGTTAAATAAATTGCAATAAATGAAACCCCCTGTTTTGGATGGATAGATATTTTTACAAAATAACAGTATATATAATTACATTTTGGAAAATGTTAAATTCAACCCTAAGGGCTATATTTAACGTGTATAAAATAATTGTATCTTCCATATCAAAAGCCCACCCCCTGAATTTTATGATAAATGTATAACTATTTTATGCACCTTAACTACAGCCCTTAGGGC
>JAOXNX010000035.1:20338014-20350889 GCA_028566075.1 Solidago caesia | reverse complement strand
AAAATGGGGGGTCGAAACCGAATATACCAGAATTTTTCTACACGAAAACTATATACCCCCTATATCGCAAAAAAAAAATCGGGGGGTCGGCGCCCCCCTGGCCCCTTCTATCCTGCGCCCCTGCCGCCACAGCCACCACCGCCTCCACTACACCGCCGCCGCTACCATCATTGCCGTTGTATCGCGCGGACATGCATATAGTATATACACATTTTAATTTACTTTTTTGCGTTGTTCACCAACATCACATGGTTCTTCAACGATGACCTGTAAAATTAATGGGTTCTTTATTTAGCAAGTATAGTACGTGGTATACGTTCTTTAATGCTCTTTATCTATGCGTCACTACCTTCATTAATTAAGGGTATTGCTATTTACACCATATAAGACAAACACCGTACAACTGTTTATTGCGTATCGTACAACGATTTAAAGCATCAAAATGGTAGAAATAGACAAATATGTGGTGGAAATAGGAAAGCACTTAATTAAATCACTAGACGAATACTCGCACGATGCGGCGGTGATGGTAGTGGCGGCGGCGGTGGTAGCAATGGTGTGGTGGTGGCGGCGGCGGCGGCTGGTGGTGGTGGTGATGGCGGTGAGTACTGTAAGCTATTGATGTAAAAGTTATTGATGTAAAATGGGTAGTGTAGTTATTGTAGGAGTTTTGTAAATTAATTTCATTAAGGGTATTATAGGTATATCAAGTGAAGATTTTGAAATAATAAATAAATGAGAGGGGTATTTTGGGCAGTTTAAAGTTGTAATTTGAGAAAAAAAGGAAGGGGTTGATGCTTTATATAATAGTATAGATAATCCTTTTCCCGTAAAGAATCTTCAAATTTAATTAATACAAAGTTGTGCGAATTTCAACACATATATATGTTTCATTCAAACTCCTGATTTGAAATTAAAAAAAAATAGTATTGAAAAAGAATCAATCTCTCCTGTCATGACGCATGATTAGTCTTGCATGTTTCGAAAGATAATGTGACATTCGGGTGCATGTCGTTTTCGAGAGTCTTGTTAATTAAGTAACAGGACTTTTTTTTCTTTCGATTTTGTTACAATTAAGGTTTTTTTTTTGTTTATAAAAAAGTCATAGACCTTAACAATCGAACATGAACCAACCATCATTTCGGATTACAGAACATTTATAAACTTTTATCTTACAAAAAGCCAAATCTTGGCCAGCTCTAATTAAGAAAGTTTGTCAAGCGATCTTTCATAACGTACTGAAACAAGTTAAAATTTACTTGAAATAACCACGTAGATGTATTACACTATTACGTGTTTCATCAATTGTATCATCACAATTCACAAATCAAAATTATACTCGGTCACAATTTTATTGTTTACATTACCATTTTTGTTTGTCCTAAAAAAAATTGTCCAGTATTTGATACGGATAGTTATTTATTGCTTTTTTCCCCTTTTAATCCTTAATTACTTATATAATAGTTGTAGATTTGTTAAGTAACCCCAACAAATATAGGGGTAAAAAACATGTATATTACAAAAATTTGCAGTAAAATCAGGTATCAACTGCAACGAAAGCTGAATGGTTAAATTTTTAGATTCTTACATTTATATTTCATAGTGCTCACTAAAAAACTACGTACCAATATAATAGAAAAGAAATGAAAAATACACAATTCAGCTAAATTGCAATATTGGTGTAAACACCATTGACCACAAGATGTTATCGTTTAAAGACAGACTTTGGGCAATGCTAGACTGCTAGTGGGCGTGTGGTAGATGGTATCGGTAAAGAGATGGTATTCTATGTAATAACTTATTAGATTAATATTTTGATAATTTAGGTTAGAGAGTATACAACATAAAAATAAATGTTATGAATTTAAATTTCATTTCTATACCATTTTAATCAGTTATTTTAAAAGATTACCATTTTTGTGCTGAACGTAAGATCGTTCATTAGATGACATTATAAGCTCTTAATCTCAAACTAATTCTTAATTCGATCCAAACAAATTTTCTACTAGAATTCTACAGAAATGGCACGTAATCGAAACTTAAGTGACATTTCTTAGCTGTTTCATAAATTAGCTTTAGCTACTTTGTATCTCTCACAAAAATGCTACAAATATAAAAATGCTAAACATAGCAGAATGGAAGGACACATTAGCTTAAAGTAGAAAACAACACAATACCCAACAAAGTGGAATTTAACACAAAAGATGCATAAAGAAGAGAGAAATGTTCCCCACAATAGGGGCTTGTTTGTATTTTTATAGTAAAAAATATTGGCGCAAGTATCTAGGGGAAGACGTTCTAGATACACCCAATCCATCTCACATGGCCGTCTTTAATGTCTATAAATAGATTACCCACACGTGTCGATTCATCCCCTCAATTATGGGATCACCTATTTATAGAATCCTAACCATGTTAATGTCTCTTCAAACAACACACATGGCATGCCACCACATCACTTAGTGCACATGCTTTCCTTTTCTCATATCCCATTCTCATTTCTAGGGGCTTCCGTCGGGTTCAGGATAAATAGAGTTATTCGGTTTGGATTATTTGGTTTTTTAACAACTTGTAATCCATCTAATACCTAAACCGAATTTGAGGTCACCCAATCCAAACCACCCAAATAAGGTTCGGTTTATCTGGTCGGATTTCGGATTACCCAAATAAAAGAATTTTCAAACTTTGATTTAGTATATTTGACTAATCATACTATCCGAATGTCAATTTAAACATTTTAGTTATACATATGAATCTTTCAAATGATTATGTGTATTTGGTTTAATATAAAAAAAGTACTTAGACAACTAGAGTTGTATTTATGTTACTAGGATTAGGTTATTAGAGACTATTTTTTTTAATAATAAATGCCTAATCGGGTTTCGGGTGGGCCCGAACTAAAATTATGTAAAACCAAAACCGAACCATTAAACCGCTTTCTTATTAGGTTTCACCCAAAATCAAAACCAAATCCAAATAACCCAATCCGAATAGCCCAAATGACAAATGGATTAGGTGGGTTGTTCGGTTAATCCGAATAATGAACACCCCTACTCATTTCCCATTTGCGGTTTTGAGTAAAAGGTTTTGCTAATACATGTTTTTATAGGCACATATATATAAAGAAGCATTTAATTTATATCGAAAATTAAAGAAACATCTCAAAAATTGAAATAAGTAACAAGATTTTAAAAAATATATATAATTTTCAATTCCCAAAAAATAACCTTATTATTTTTTTCAATTTTCGAAGTGCATTAAATGCCCCTTACATGTGCTCTTAGGGCACATATTAGCAAAACCCTTGAGTACTTAGGCTATGGGGAGTAGGGCATTTCAAGGAAGCCTCAAACTCCTCTCCATTCACCATGTGGCGTCAACGTGGCAATGGGGCTTTCTCCCTCTTTTTGTTGGAGTAAGGCGTTAATTTTAAGAGGCTTTCAAAAAAAAAAAAAAATTGTGTGTTACAAAAAACTGCAACTTTCGGTACACATTTGTTGGATTTAATAATATAAAAATAAAATGAAAAGTGAGTTGGTGCATATGATTTGACTTGGGGACTGAATTTGCAGAGGGGGCCACCAATATTGATCAAATGAGTAACGCGTTAATTTTGGAACGGGCTAACATTTTTCAAGGCATAGAACGCCCTGCGGATTCCTATAGCAGGCATCTTGTGGCCTTCTCCCGGCGTTCTAATCACTTTTTAGGCGTGCCATATGTTGAGAACGCGTTACTCCTCACGGTCTTAAGACACCCATCCTATGCATCTACCATATTAGAATATGTCTATACATGGAAAGTAAGACACCCATCATAGTTTGTCGATAAAGGACAAACAAAACTCTTTCATATCAGTCTTAAGTTTATCCTTCCATTTCAAATGTGTAAATACATCAAAATTTTCTCTTCAGGTTATCAATAAAAAAAACGAGTTTTTGACTTGCACGTCTTCAACCACTAAGATATTCCATGATTGTTTCCAGACCTTTTATTTAATCATGTTTAATATATTTACCAAGTAAAACTCGAAGCTAAGGGCCCGTTTGTTTTTTTAACCATTAAGTTCTGAGTGGATAAAATGATTGAATTGATAAATAATGTATGTATTGATTAAGTCAATACGGTAAGTGTTTTTTTATTAAGTCAAAAAGAAACATTACTATTTGAGTTAATGGATTAAGTATTTTTTTTTTTATTAAACTTATTAAGTGATAAACAAACAGATTCTCAATAACACATGGTTGAGATTAAATGATTAATTGCTTTTCCCTTCCAAAATTCGATATACAAAGAGGGTATATATTTCCACCCCTTTATTTTCAATTGCATCTTTTCATTGTGCAATAAACAATTGTATACTGTAAATAAATTATTGTATATTGAGGGATGAAAATAAGAAAAGGTAGGTTAAAATAAGAGGACCCATACAAAAACTAGTGACTAAAAGGACCAAATGTGTAACATGGGTATTGACCTTAGATATCAAAGCGTCTTCGTCTTCCGTACTCTTTTTTCAGGAGATCAATCTGTCGCCTAAGACTTACAAATTTCAACAATATGAGGTAAATTGTTTTTATATATTATTCTTTCACAAATAATTATTATTTTCTATTTATAGATTCTTTACAATATAATATAATATAAATTCATTAAATAAATTGTAAATAATAAATACACTTACCCTTATGTGTATAGAACATAGTTGCAGAAGTAGGAAATTAGGGCTTTAAATTTGTAATTAATGTTTTGAATTTACTTAAACTTTAATAGTTAAATGTATCTTAGCTTAGGTTTGATATGTTATTAGTGAGATTAGTGAAATATTGTTACTCGGTCCCAAAATAAGTGTCCGCTTTTCTATTTTGATTAGTGTCCACTTTTAATGTAATTTATAAAGTTTGTTTCTCAATGTACCATTATTTGTACCATTTAGAGGGTGTTTGAGAGTGCGTATCGTTACGGCTTAAAAGTTATAGACACTCAAACTACTAAGTGGCTTTTGAAAATAGGCAATAAGCTATAGACACTCTTAAACGCTTTTTAGCTATTTTGAAAATGCATTAATGCACATTGTAAAAACTTTTTGTGTGTCTGATTTTTTGTGTCTAACGGACGCTTATTTTGGGTTAGAGAGAGTAGCTGAGAGGGAAACAACTGAAACGGGTTAAAAGTTTGCCAAAATATTGTTTTAATGCATTAAACCTGTTAAGGGCTATGTGGTATTGGTGCAGGTAGAAAGGTTATTTGAGGTAGGGAGTGTAAGAAGGATGATGCATCCACTTTTGAATATTTTGATGCACCCGAAGTAAGTGCATCAGGTGCATCGGAGTGTAAAATGTAGGTGCATAATCTTTCCTGTACTTCCTATGTTAAGAACCGTTCCTTTCTGGAACCTCATCCAGATCTATGTAATCTAAACATATTTTTGTATTGAGCAATGGGAGATATGGCTTACGACCCTGGTTTCAACTTAGAGAACTGAAGCTAAATGACGTAGGATCAAAGATTTGATGTTTTGGGATGGTGTAAGAAGTTAAGATCCCTGTGATGCTTTTACTTAGGTGGATGCTTTTATGTAGATTCCACTTGTTTTGTTATCGTTTGTTCCTCATTTTGTGGTTTGAATTAAGTACATGACACCATGTGACTGCCTTTTCACATTAAAGAGGAACCCACAAAATGGAAATGTTGTAAGACCGAAAGAAATAAAACATTAGGCTTGAATGTCGAATGCACCTATATCTATCTGTTTATGTCTTGACAAGTCCTCCATTGACAAGCTTATATAACAAATGGTTCTGATCACTAGACTTTTGTTGATTCTTTGTGGTTACTCTAACTTATGCAATTGTGCAGAAGCCATCCGGAGGTTCTCTGGGCGCAACGCGCAGATAAAGTTTACTTCACCATAGCCCTTACAAACGCAAAAGACATTACAGTTAAGTGTGAACCTCATGGACTTTTTAACTTCTCTGCTGTTGGGGCAAAAGATGAAACCATTGACTTCGGTTTGGAACTTTATGGGAAAATCCTACCTGAGGTGAGCACCAAACTCTTCATTTTCCAAAGTGTGATTTTCCATTTTTATCGATTCTTGTTATATTTTCCTGTTAGTTGTTCTGTCTGACTTGAATACCAGTTTTGTGTTTTCAAAATTCATGTGTTTGTACTCTTGATTCCTCTTTTCATAAATAGGCCTAATAGCCAATCTAACTGCATAAACTCATGAATTTTCATGGTTTAAGAACAAACCCATTTCCAGTATGGTATACTTGATACAGAGTCAATGCTGTCAATAACTTTTCTTTATATGAACTCTTAATAATTTCAAAATTGAGTATCCGTTGAACCTCAAAAGTCTCCTCTCTTATGATAATCATGGATCGTGAATTCGTGATGCATTTTTAACTTTTCCCTCTTTCTGAAACAGAGCTGCAAAACCCAAATGGGTCTAAGGAATATACTATGCACTGTACAGAAAGAGGAGAAAGGGTGGTGGCAACGTCTCTTGAAATCAGAAGGAAAACCTGCTCCGTTTATAAAGGTTGACTGGAATAGGTGGTGTGATGAGGACGACGAATCAGCTAATGGTAATCTCAGTCACCTTGTTATGAGTTAGTGTTGTCTGTTATTTTTTATATATTTTATAAAGCAGCTCATTTTCTTGCTTCTTTTGTTAACTTATATTAATTTTGATTTTGCAGAAACCGATGACGATGATCTGAAGGTAAGATCATCTCTCTTGCTGATGTTTATTTCCTAGGTCGGAAAAATAAAAACACTTTACTTTGGACGTAGAACCTCAATTGTTTTCCTTATTAAATCCAAAATCAGTATGAAAATTTGTAATTTTTTCCATTCTCATCTTAAATCAAATAATTTTGATTCTATAAATATTTTTTTATAAAAGAACAAGTCATTTGACTCTAATATCTCTATACAACTGCAGTACCTTAGTGATGATGATGTTGGAAGCAGTAGCGACGATGGAATGCTATGTGAGTTCTGATATTTTATCTATCTACATTCTGTTTTTTAATTACTCCACCGTGTAATGCGTGAGACATAGTTTTAGGAACTCTTTAGTATGTTAAAACACAAATATTAAGGCCATATTAATGCCCAAGACATAGTTTTAGGAACATTTCAGTATGTTAAAACAGTAAATTCTGTAGTTTTCATGGGAATCACTGCTTCCCTCTGGAGTCTAAATTTGAACTCGTAACGAGATCATCCTATTCAAAAGAAAACAATACATTTCGGTTTGTCACATAAATTCATAATTTTCAGAATATGCCAAAGTAGGATACACTTTGTTGACTGCATCCAGAGTCGCTTGTTGGAATTTTATGATGATATGATACTTTTAATGTTGCTCCTTGGAAAGGGGTGAATTGGCCGATCGAGTAATGGGACTATATGAAACTCATGGGATGGTAAAAAACAGTTTGGGTAGGCTTGAACTTTCTTACGAGTGATATTTTTTTTCTTTCCATTTTTTTGTTCATGAATACCTGATATATTTGGATACAAAATTTATTACCAAAATAATAACGATCCAACTTTGAGTAAAATCATTTTTAAGAATGTGAACTCTAGAGTATTGAAGACCTGTTTACCCCTTCAGCTTCCTTTTCTCAGCTAATTTTTATGATTCAAGTATTTTGCCTGTTTTCAATATATGTACCCGCATTGGGAAATTTCACATAAATCGGTAAACATGTCCTGGTGCAGCAAAATCTGTTATTTCCATGATCTTTTGGCTGTTTATTGTCTTCAATATCTGATTATTCAAGATAAATAGCAACTAGTGTGTTGATTTGTTTCTTACAATGTGTGGACCTTTTTGCAGATCTTCCTGACCTTGAAAAGGTCCGAGGAAACTAGAGATGACGGAATGAAAGCTTACTAAGCGAGCCGATTGTCAAAGCTCAGTGCTTATCAGATCACTACTTCTGTCGTCCAGAAGGTAGAGTTGCGGCTCCCTTTTGTGGCCTGAGCTCGAACTTGGTTCGATCGTTGTAACGATCTCTAGGGTCTTGATATTCTACTAAATTCTGGTCTATCTGTACTATTACTTTCATGAAGACACTCATATCTTATTGGTGTTGCGACTCTGGCCGTTAACCTTGGTTCGATCGTTGTAACGACCTCTAGGGTCTTGATCTTCCACTAAATTCTAGTCTATCTGTACTATTACTTTCATGAAGACACTCATATCGTCTTATTGGTGTTGCGACTCTGGCCGTTAACCTTGTTAGATATCAAATGTTAATCAGGATTGACTGCTTATAGGAACAGAGTTCTTCAGGACCATGACTAGTTATTCTGGCGTCTTAAACAAGGAACACCACAAAACCTCACAAGTTGAGAACCACCAAATTCTTATAGATTAAATATCGCACAATATACAATGTAAAGCTACACTCTTGAAACTTGAGAACTTATTGTGCTATACATTCATGAAGGCTCCCAAGACGTTCGGTCCACTTATGATACAGTTACAACCTGCACGTGTAGTACTAGCTGGGTAACTCCTGAGCAAAGAGGAAACTCTATTGCTGAACGTCTCTGTTGGACGAAAATGATGCTTTACTCTGTCTTCGTTGCCTTGGGAATATCTTCGACCTTGTCTACAATTTCAATAGGAATAACTGGAATGGAATCCCACCATCCTTGTAATTTCCGATTCCCCATGTCAATTTTTTTCTTCTTAACGAGCTTCCCCAACTTTGACGTCGTTGCAAATACCAATACCACTAAGACCATAATAATGAATTTCAGTGGGATGACTGCCAATACTATTGCACACCCAGTCAATGTTGTAATCGCCATATCTGTGTGCTGCAGCCGACGTTGATGAAGCTTAAAATAAAATATACATGAAAAAGTATATATTCAGATTGGTTTGTACCAAACTTACCTTAGGGGCGTTTGATAAGAATATTGACCATATTTTCAATATTGAAATATTCGCCAACTGCATGATGCTATAAGCTGTATTAAGTCCATATTGTGCAGACACTACGCTCTCCCTTGTTGACTGATCAGAGGCAGTACATACGACAAATTTGGTTTTCTTGCCTACGTCATGTCGTCTTGCCCAAATCATCTTTGAAACTACCCACATTAAGAATACCGCCATGGCCTTGCCAATCCACTCTCTACAAGCACAGTAACATAAGATTTGTATTTTCTTTCAAAAGTGAACTTTTATCACTCGTTAATTACATTCTTCAACATACTTACTTGTATACAACTAATAGTGTAAATCCGATCACCGTGAGGGTGGATACTGGTCTTTCCCACTGGATGACCTCTTGAAACCACGGCAATGCATTTATTAAGGGCTTCACCAACTCCTGCGCAACGACATCAATAATGAGAACATGGGGTTACCTACAGAACATGACAAATGCTCAAAAGTGAAAACACCAAATTTTCGCAGCGCCATTATGAAGCGAGTTTTCCTTGGGAACATACCATCAGTACGGCAACACTGTTGCCAATCCCTTCGTCTTTTATCTCTTCTGCCTTGGCTTTTGCCATGTTGATTTCTTTTGCATCCTCTCTAACTTGTTCAACAGCTGTTTCCAAAGATGATAGATTTTCAGGTTGGTTACTTGCAATTTCAGTATTCCCACTCCCTACTTTCATTTCCTTGTGCTGAGCACACAACCCGGAGACATTCAAGCTGCGCAGCACGGAGGTTGCACTGCATGGGTGTTCGGTTTCGACTGTTTTCAAACTTTCAGCAAGCTCTTGTAGGACACTACTTCCTGTAGGAAGCTCGTCAAACAATGCAAAAATGAGGAAACTTTTGGGATCAGGTGGAGAAATTCTAAGCATTTCTCTGGCTGCATGAAGCCTTATGATCCCTAAGATGGTCCTTGCATGTATTTCCCATACTTTGAACGGAGACTCCACTTCAAACTTTCTTATGAACTTGTGCAAAAGCATAATTTCCTTAACGAGAGCAAGCCAATGGTCTCGTCTTGTGGAGCTAGCCATCTCTGGGAACTCAATTTGGACATCCTCTTGCCTAAATGACCCCAAAGAAAAAGCAGGGTTAAAGCATGAAGACTACAACCACAAAGACATAATACATTCACATGAATCAGAGGTGGCAATTTCGACTCATTTACCTAGGTTGGGGTTGGTTTGGTTATAATTTAACTTTAACGATCATACGGGTGAACATTTAACATTTGTTAAAAATGGAATGTGTTCAATGGCTGATAGGGGTCGGAAGAAATCTGAAGTGTATTCAATGTTTACAACGTTTAAAAACTGTTTATCGAGACAGGTTAGATTACATTGTTGTAATCATATTTTATAAATCAACTATCTATATATTAATCTAATCTAATAAGGATGTACAAATTGACAAATTTCGACCGGGTCACCCCTGAAATGAGTTAAAATGGGTTATGTTACATATCTAACAAGTCAAACACATAAAGTACTATATCAGTCTACAGAAACTGGTCACTATCGTCTAAAACATATTTTCCCACCTCTAAGTAAAGGCTTAGATAAAGCAATGATCGATATAAGTAGTAATCTCACAGTTTAGAGGACTCATATATTATGGCCCTGTCAAAAAGAGGAGCACCCAGAGGACCTGTCGATGCTGGCTTTACAGACTGCTCTATGTCCTTTGACAGATCGAGCTTAATTGCATCTTCATATGAAACAATTCCCGAGGCCTCAAAGTAGAGAGCGTAGTTGGTTAATGTGAGTCTCCCTAGAGAAAGCACTGATAAATACTTTATGGATTTCAACTAAGAAAGAAAAGGGAAGATCAAGACGAACCAGGCCAGCTTTGTCCCCCAATATGACGAATAACTCTCTGTGAACTGGCAGTTCCCTCGACGTGCAGAATGAATTCATCATCTGCCATAGCCGCGTTCGTCGGTGTCGCTTGTGTTTGCAAATGTTTTATGCATCTACAACAAAGATTAACCAAACTTGAGGCAAAAATGGAAACATAAAATCTCTGAGTCTCTATTTTATTCTTCATGTAGAATACCGAAATAACGTTGAAAAGAATTACCTGTCGATTTCATTAAGATATCTGTCATATGCAGGGAAATGTAGACGGTTTCCAGTAGACATTGTTAGTGTCTCAAAAGTAAATCTCCCAATCACAAAATCGGCCACTAATGGAACTAACGATCCCAACCACACAAATGCATCATCTCCGACACTTGGCTGATTATCAACCTACCAACCAAAAAAACTAAAAACCATAATACCAACTCGATCACAAAATGTACCAATGCAGAAACACCCAAAGGGAGCACTGTAATTTTGCAAGGAGAGTTTGGATTTGAATTATGATACATATTTACCAGAATCATACAACCAATTGTAATAACACCCACTATGAAAAACAGTTCTGAATGTTTGAAGTCGTAATACTATAAAGTAAAATGTATGATATGACTCCAAAAATTCATAATATTATTTTACCCTTAGGCCTTAGATATATAGTTTCATTGTTTGCATGAAACATATTACCCGAAACGGATTATTTGACTCTAAGAATTTGTATAATTAGAAGTGGAATTTGTCTACCCAAACACTCGTAAACATTAGATAGAGGGAAAGGTAGCCTACGAGCAGTGGCATGATGTCTGAATAGAAAATAGAAACGTCATCTTGCTCATTAGTGGATTTGGCAAGTGCCTGTATCTTCTTATCTTCTTTCTCCTTTGCCATATACTCCTAAAACCAAAAACATACCCGTCAAAAATAAACTAATAGTACTTAGTCTTCTTCACAAGTAAAGAGATCTTACTGGTTAAGACGTGAACCATATAAAGATTGGAAGGCATGAAATCAAACTAATAGTTGATTAAAAACTTGCCAATGGCATCGCATCATAAAGTTCAGAATCCTATTATCCATTATGGCATTATGTATCGTCATCTCAAAAGACATAACTTGATTTCCAACTATAGCAAATCGAGATTGGATTAGTGGAAGGCACATTTCTTGGGGGGGAGCTTACGTGAGTGTAAGCTAATGACTTTTAAAAGCTATGCTCACAAGTAACTTTGAACTTTGAAGAGCCCATTGAAATAAGATGTCAAATCATAAGCCACTTGAAGTAGCACTTGAATTATATATATAAAGGGGTTGACATTTATGCTACTAGAAGCATGCTTCTCCCCTCACAAACATGAAATTCAGGGGGCTCATGTTTATCATATATTTAATTGTTTGTGAGGGGAGAAGCATGTAGATACATGCTACTAGAAGCATGTTTGTTTTTCCCTTACAATATTTACAATATCGTTTATAAATTTATTGAGCCTATCTACCTTTTTACCCCCAATTTAATAAAGAACCCTAAAATACGTGAATACATGATATTTGCTTCTTCATATTCACGATGCATAGTTCGTCATTCTTTGTTAATAGATTTGTATCAAGTTAAGTATCTATACTTCTATACTACTATATAAAAATTATAGACCTCATGTTGAAAAGTTAAACTTTTGAGATATGCGAAATGACCAATATACCATCTTATTTATTTACATCATTTATCCCTTAACTTTTAAAATACATACGCTATCCCCTTTACATTAATTACCTACACAACCCGCCGTCGCCCCCACCTCCACCGTCGCAGCATTGTGCGGGTACCACGCTATATATATATATATATATATATACAAAGCTTACAAAAGTTTATGAAAGTTTGATCTTATAGTTTGTATAATTAACTTAATTAAAGCACACAAGTTTCATTTGGTACACCAATTTTGTAATAGCTTTTATATATATAGATGTGGGTTCCTGTAGGAAGTCTCTTAAAGTGCGAAACGTGCGAAGTGTGTTAAAATGCACTAAAATGCAGC
>JAOXNX010000035.1:20301024-20311490 GCA_028566075.1 Solidago caesia | reverse complement strand
TGGCCCTAAGCGAGATCAATTTTGGGGGCCTAGTTTATTAGCATACAAAGTAAAGTAAACAAAGAAAGAAAAAAAAAGAGGGATTTTTTTAAAAGGAAGACTGTAATTCTTATTTGGTAAAATATACAATACATTAAGCCCAAATATACAAAACATTAAACCCATTATATAAAATATGGAGGCCCTAAACTTTTGAGGACCCAAAACGGATGCTTAGTTTTGTAGTACTATAGGGTCGGCTCTGACTGCGAATATAAGATATTAACAATACCAAGTTCATGTAAAATAAATCCCAACTGTATCGAACATAACGCTTAAACGACATCTTTTTCTAGAAAGTGAAAATAAAAGTAACTAGGTAAAGGACCCAGCCATAACATAGGATTACTGATTACATTAAGCATAGAGATTGATGGTCTCTTTGATCATTTCCAATCTATCTGGCAGTTGTTAAACCGGTTTGGCATTGACATCTCTATTCTCCTACTGAGATGAATATGCTTTAACTGTGGACATGTCAAAATGAATGACTTCACATCCTCCCATGAAAGTTTATGACAAGACACCAAGTCGAGAACCTCCAAAGTTAGATGCTGAGCAAAAGCACGTAAACCTTCAACAGTTATCGCCTGACAACCTGTCAAGTAAATCTCGGCCAAGATCAAACACTTGGTTGCAATAACACCCAATGAAATATCCGTCACAATAACCAACCACGACAAATCCAACAAATACAGACTCTCAAATTCAGACAAAGAATCCACAAGTCCAGTATCAGTAACGTTAACCCCACACTTTGACAAATTCAAACAAAATAAACCAGCCATTTCTTTCAAGTGAATAATACCATCATCAGTAATCCTGTCACATTCACTTAAATCAAGATTACCCAAGTAATGCTTCAACTCCCCGTCTGCGAGATACTTCAAACCCAAATCAGTAATCAAATAACAACCTTTCAAAACCAACATCTCTAAATAACATTCTCCAATAACTTTAAGAGATTCATCCGTCACACGAACACATCCACCCAAGGTTAAATTGTATACCCTCTTACATGATCTTAAAAGGGACACAATTCCCACGTCCCCAACGTGTAACCTCCCACTTAAATCCACTCCAAGCATTTCTTTGCAAGCGTTTGCAATTGCGCACAAACCATCATCATCAAAATCAAACTCAAATTCATCTTGGTCAGAATTTTCATCTAACTGAAGGTATAATTCACGAAGCTTTGGGCATGACTTTGCGAGCAGTTTTATGTGACTGTTTGAAAGTGGTTTCGAACAATAAAAGTTTAGCAGATTCAAGGATGTGGGTAGGATATCAAACAACATATCAGGAAAAGAAGAGTGCAATGTGGTTAGACGAATGCAAGAAACTTTCAAGAATTGTTTGGAAACTTGAAAGAATGATTTTCGGTCGTCTGGATTGTCAAGTTTTTTGAAAATGAAGATAAGTTCTTCATCTCCAAGTTGACCCATTTGTCAGTTTCTACAAAAATGAATAAGCGACCCGTTATTAGCCTCCACCGACCAGTCCCTCGGCCAATATGAGAGATTTGTCTGTTTCTATGGTTTTACAGGGAAGAAAGCAATTGGAAAGTTTTTGTTTCCAACTTTGATAAATGATACAAACATTTTGGCCATGGTTCAAATGCAAATCATGGTTGTTAGCATCAGATGTTGACCTTTAACAACTTACTATTTTATAATTTTAATATGCAAAAACTATCAACTTGTGTAGGAATCCGATCTTGACTATATCATAAGGATTCGTTTCTATATTACTTTATTTTTTCTTGTAGAACAAGTAAAAAAAAAAAATAAGGCCGTTTGGTTCTCAAAATGTATGAAAATTTAATGTAATAGAATTTAAATTTTCTTTCTTGTCATGTTAGGTTAACATAAAAATTCTAAATTCCATTACGGTCCCTAAGTATTAGTTACACATGATACAAACCAAGTGTTACACATGATATTCAATCCCGTCATGAGCTATGAGGGAGGTGAGATAGTGTAGACCTTAATATATGAATCATCCAAGAATCTAAATCCATATTAGTTGCATTGCATTATGGTTATCATGTTTAAACTTCAAAATTTTCATGTACATAATTTTATTTGTTAATCACAACACATACTCTATTCATTTGACTAATATCTTCAGATCTCACGAGTCACGATGCCAATCTCGCAAAGACAAAACGATCTATAATAGTCATGCATAACTTTGTTTATGTTTGTTTGACTTTTAATTGTATCACACATTAATTGTTTTGATTATCATTTATAGATATCAACCATCTATATTACTATATAAAAATTATAGACCCAATGTTAAAAAGTTACATTTTTAAGATATATAAAATGACCAATATACCCTCTCATCTATTTATATAATTTATCTCTTAACTTTTAAAATACATACACTACCCCTTTTACATCAATTAACTACACAACCCGCAGCCGCCACCACCGCCGCCGCAGCATTGCGCGGGTACCATGCTATTAAATCTGATGTTTTACTTGTCCCAGCCATCTCATATACTCCAATAGCTTAATACTTTAATAGAAATGTAACCACGCAATACGTGGAGTTGTATAGGTTCAACATAAACACAAAACTAAGAGTAACGGTGTTCGGTTCTGCCGACCACCGGTGACCAATGACGATGTAAAAGAAGTCTTTAACCTTTAAATTTGACTATCGAAAAAAAAATTATTTTTTTAAACTGTCAGTCGGGTAGCGACATCAGGGAACACCTCACTATACAAGGGTGAAGCTCTGTCAATTTCACTCATTCCCATAGGGTTCAAGTGATGGGCAGACATTTCAAGGAAAAACACCATAGACTTGTCACTTCAAGAAGTCGAATTCAAAACCTGTGGGTAAAAATCAGGGATGCATCAACCAGTTGGACTGACATCATTTGCATAAAAAATTATTTTTTTATTAACAAATTGATTGAATTGAATTTATTGTATATTGATGACTATTAATCACTTACCATAATTAAGGTGTTCTTAAATAATTTGAAGATTAAGACACTTCTCTATAGAGATAAAGATTAGCAATAGAACCCATACTAAATTACCTCTTGCAGTTTCGTATCGATTTGGGTTGATAATCGAACTTATCAAAAGTCAACTAAAATGTACTTGTATATTTAATTTATATAACCTCTTATTCATCGGGATCCCTAAAATCATATTCGACAAAAAGTTTGAGTTGACTAGGCCGGTGATGACAACACCAAAGGGATAGTACTAGTAGGTTTTGATCTGGTTACAATGGAGAAACCGAATGAACAACTCAGAAACCATGATTCTATGCACTTAGGGATTTCGTACAGAGGTTATTATATCAGCAATCGTATCACTATACATTACTACAGAATTAAATAAATTACTGGTGCTTCCAAATTTGAATAATAATCAATACCTTGTCTGACCCGCCCACATTGCCACCGCTACTCAGAACTTGCTATTACAGGATACGTTAGCAGCAAAATCGCTTAAGCATAAACTGATCAGGAATTGATTAAACCATAGGAGACTACTAGTTACCAGTGAATATTAAAAGTGCTCCAAGACACAGTGAGTTTGTGCATGTCAGATTCATGTGATGCTCGTCTTCTAAGACCAAAAAACGGTGATATACATATTATATGAACTCCAGGTTCCAACACATCACTGATAATTGTTATGTCTAAATACCAGAAGACATCCAAAAAGACTAAAAGACCTAACGAACTATAGAACTTGATTTCCAGATGCCATACATTGCAAATCACGTTTCTTCATAAACATTCACTTTCATGGCCACCCAATCTTCGTCAGAAACCTGGACCGCACCATCATACTTCATACCTTTTACATGTGGTCGAATCACAATCTTGATTGAACGTGGCCTTAGAGCATCTAAACCCACAACTGGGTCGGAGGTGACTTCAGTGGGAGACAACTGAGTTATCTTTTCGTTTGCAGTGGAAGACAACTGATTTATCTTTCCATTTGCAGTGGAAGACAACTGATTTATCATTTCATTTGCAGTGGAAGACAACTGATTTATCTTCCCATTTGCAGTGGAAGGCAACTGATTTATCTTTCCACGTGCACCAGACCCTGAAGACAAGATAAGTTAATATGATGTTTGCAGACGAACAAAAAAGCATGCCATTTAGTACTTATAAATTCAAGACCTGCATACGCTATCAATGGAAGTCATACAAGACAGAACAGACATTTGAAATCATCTCCAGTTTAGCTTTCCAAACAACATTATACTATTTTCGTTCATTCTTCATTCTCTATTTTGAGCGCCTAACTTCATTTCTTTATTCCATGTAAACGGGACCCATAATCTCATAATTATTAATTCTAGGGAAATGCTAAGGATAAGGCTGTAGGGCTATGGTTAACAAAACACTCATAATTATTTTTGCATAAAAAATAGTTTACCAACATATAAATGAGCCCAAGAAAGTGAAAGTTAAAGTGACCTAAACAAGTAGCATTTAGAATTTCAATACAAAAGTGTTGGGAAACACATGCACAGGTGTACCTTCAGTAGTGTGAGTTACATCTTCCTGTCTGATACTCAGTTTTGCAAGATCAACAACGTGTGGCGTGGCTTTTGGCTGTGATTGATGGATCACAGGTGGTGCCATGGTATTTTTATGCTTCTCTATAACATCTTGGAAGTATTTTAAATCCTGATACCCTAAAGAGATGATAGGGAGATTAGTACTTCTAATTACATTTAGAACGGGAAGCTTCAAAAAGATCGTTGTCAAGTTTAGGACTATTTAATAAGAATGTTCCCTATCTAACTCGGATTCGAGTCTTCAAAATAATGATCTCTCTGCAAGAAATCACATGTAGCTATGAATAGTAACTGTAAACATACATTCTTGTTTATAAATATATTTATATAAAGAGATAAAAACCTTAAGTGATACTCAGTACTATTTAAGAGCCATTGTAATCACCTTTTCCTTTCTCAGCTTCGTTTGCAATTGACAAGGCTTGGTCATTGATGGTTGTTTGTATCTTACTAGCAGGTGGTATGATGATTGGTTCATCTATGTGGGTCACAGCTGTTTGCAAGATAGGAGATATGGAACTAGAAGCTCCGACAGTTTGACAGTTGGAAACAGCAGCTGCATTGTTCGTTCTTGGTCCACCTTAGGATAAAAAGCAAACCATATTCAATTAGGATGTGTCTCTGGTAGAAAATTAAGAGCTAGTGTTCCTAGAGGTGGAAAAACGGGGAACTGGGTTACTTAACGGCTCAAATGAGGTAACTTTTTGGTACAGTTCAAACTAGGTTGGGTTGGCCAAAACACATGTTGTCAAAATCTTTTTAACATATAGAAATAGTGTGTAAAATATCATTACAAAAACGGGAATATTCAGTAAATCAATAAGTTTTCAGAAAAATGATTTAGGAAGTTATATGCATCAACAATGAGAAACTTTCAACCATATTTTATGAGTTTCCTTTCAATCTAACTTTACTTTAACTTATTCGACCCCACTAAAGATAAACGATGATCCAAAAAAAAAAATTAAAAAAATCAGCCCATTCATAAGTAATGGGTCAAAATTGCCACCTCTGGAACGTACACCTACAGCATGCATCACCGGCGCAGAGAACTGTTACAAACATAATCCTGGTAATAAACCATTACAGTTCATTTTTGTTTCCTATTTTAATTTTTACATTACAAAACATACTTTTATGAGGCCGTGCCCCTACAACATGCATCACCAATGAAGAACAACCGTCATAAAATAATCTTTCCATTTTACACTACAAAACACACATTTTATGAGGGTACGTATGTTGGCTATAAGTCCACCTTGGTGCGTAACTCTCATACAAGAAAAGGTATATTTGTAACACAAATATAACATGTGAATCTCGTTACAAGTGATTTTCTCTTTAAACGAGAAAGGAAAGAACTCATTTAACTTATTTGGAGATTTAATAAACATTTACAAAACCAATAATTTCCCTTAAACCATGAACCTTCAGAGCCTCAAATGTATGCATCATCATGAACTTAAACTCATTACCTTTGCTAAGAGCAAGATAAGCAATCTTCGCGGCATTCATCTCCGCTTGTTTCTTAGTGCGTGCGCTTTCCCCCACATAGCAGTCACCTGTTTAGTAAACAACCCAAGATTTTCTGATCGAAATATACACTACCTTAACAAAACCATTTTCTAATATGTTTTTACACAACAAAACAGCACAACTCTTTTATAAGGATAAGCATGTTCATACACAGCAAACCAAGTATGTCTACCCCTTACCTGCTATCTGAACCGAAGAGGCAAAACACGGAACATGAGGAGGGCCGGTTCGTTCTGTGGCATAAACGGGAAGAAGAAGACCCTTCTTTTGAGCCAATTCTTGCAACAGACTTTTGTATAGACAATCATCCTGAATCGAAAACAAAAAGAAAATATTAATTCACTAAGAATAGCAAAGTACTACCACCGAAAAACAACAAAAACACATAGTCTAAGAACCAAACTTGTTGTTCTCCTTCGGGAGATAATGACATGAACGCTACTTTAGCAGCTGCGTGTTCTGCATCTTTCAATGTGGTGCAAAACTCGGGTCCCACATAAGTATTTCCATCGATGGTGACATGAGCTCTGAAAAGCCGACAATGTGGCGGGCCTTCCATCTCACACGTATACGTAGGGAATGCAATGTTTCTTTTTTGAGCATAGTTTTGAAGTCTGGTTTTGAATAAATGTGCCATTCCTAAACCAAACTAAAGTCAATCATAAAAGTAATGTATATGTTAATCATGAGTTTAGTTGCCAATGTATGATCGAATTAACAAATAAAAGTATGCAAAAGGAAAAAATCTGAATAATTACTCAATGTGATTTCTAACAAAACATTACACTTAAATTCAAGTGGGTGAAGGCACAACATTTTTATTTTGTCGCTTGAATAATTTATTTATTTTCATTTCTTTTCTTTCTTTCAGCTCTTTATAGTTGCACAAGAAGTGGTTTCACAACAACAAAAACTAGTGGGTGTTTATGTGTTTAACGTTTTCATCCATAATTCAAAATCTGCATCGCATCAAGCCATTTGTGCATCACATATTCGGTGTATTTTGTACAAAATTATCATTTCTGGGGGCCTTCTCACATTTTCAAGAATTTGGTCCAAAGGCATGGTCTGGCAAATACCTTCCAATTTCAACTTCAAACCATGGTAGAAGGTATTGGTAGCCGAAACCTTAGGACTAATAACAGCATAAAGCTTATATTTGTATTCCAATGTGAGACAAGTTACGGTATTACATAAAATAACAATATAACAGGTATAACTGCTTGAAAATGTATCCAACTATAACCCAAAATCTATGATAAATATCCCACTTAAATGTTGCCTTTCGTGTGTATCCAACTTTCAAATATTGTTATTCGATGTATTCAGTGGTACTTTGATTGAGGTGGCACCCGGATAAGTTGTCATGGGACATCTATATAAGTTGTCACGTCGGCAAAAGTACCGTCAGATATACACGATATCAATATTTGAAAATTTGATACATAATATAGATTTCAAGTTATATAGTTATACATTTTCAAGCACTTGACATGATATAATAACAGAATAAGAACATATGAACATAAGTAAAAAAAAAGATGCAAACTTTACACAAATAAACATATGGGTATGGACTAAATTGTCAAGATTTGTAGTATAAAACAAGTTAAGATTGAAAAACAGACCTGAATTGAATTTTGTTAATTTAGTAGTGGGTCTTGAATCCAAAGAGTTGAAACCCTAATAACTGCTGATTGTGAACAGGGAAATAGTTGAAAAACAGATTAATAAAAAAGTGGGTGTTGTTGGAAACTTGATTAATTGCATTGCAAATATGCTCAGAAAATGGCAGGAAATTTTAATTTAATTTAATTTAATTTAATGCGATTTTTTTGTGGGGAAAACCCCAGATACGCAACAGGGTAGGAGTAATAATATCTGTTTGGGGATCCTTTTATGGATTTTTGCTATTGGTAATAAAGTCTTACGTAACCACTATAAATTTTAACGCACGAAGGATTCTAACGCATATTGGGTTTTTATGATAAAGTGGTTGTTAACACTCTAGAGACAAGTTCATGGCGTACTCTTTACGAAGATCCTATTGTCACACCATAACTCCGTAACTAGTGAAAGACGGTATTGAATTATTGATAGTTATTTTATTTTATTGGGTTTTTTTTTAATAAATTAGATTATCTTTTTGACAAACCAACTTTACAATAAATATGTTGACTGTTCTTTTGAAAGTGTTTAAATAAAAATAAATAAATAACTAATATGTATACATGCATGATTTTTATATTAACTTTTGTTGCATTGTTTACTATAAATCCCGTATCAATATGACATATAAAGAATACTCATAATAATAATTAGAGTGAACTACAAAATTTAAAGAAAAAAATGTAATTAATTGTTTTCTTCAACAACTACTATAATTAATTATATAAAGTAAAATAATACAAAATGACATAAATTAAATTTTAATAGATGAACAAATACAAAAAAAGTTTGACTAAAAACGTAACGTAAATGAAAGAAACACAAATGACAAAACAAAAGAAAAATGAAACAAACCAAAACAGAAAAACAAGAAAAAATATAGGTGTGATAATCTACCACCTCGATATTAATAAAATGGTTTTGTTTGTCGTTAGAAGAAAAAAAAAACAAGAAACAATACTAAAAGAAAGGATAAGAAAAAAAAAACAAAATCAACACTTTAATTAAAAAGAATACTCAAGAGAAAATAAAGTAAAAGCAAAGTAAATCAAAGATGTGGGTTCCTGTAGGAAGTCTCTTAAAGTGCGAAACGTGTGAAGTGTGTTAAAATGCACTAAAATGCAGCTTAAATATTACTAAAATGCAATGTCGGTTGGAAAAAATACCTCTTTTTTCCAATCGACACTGCATTTTAGTGTTAACTAAGATGTAGTTAATAGTTACTATTAGAATGCATCTTAGTTAACACTATGCATTGCATCTTAGTGCAACTTAGTAACTAAGATGCATTTCAGTGTTAACTAAGATGCATTTTAATAGTAACTATTAACTGCATCTTAGTTACCATTAAAATGCATTTTAACTTCATCCATGTCATCCATGGTAGAGCCATGGGACTAAGGGCAGTGCCCGTATCGTATCAAACCACCACACGAACAGGGTCGCCGCCCATCAAATCCAGACCATTTCCAGTTGCGTCCGGCTTCCAACCCCTTTATAAATGCCTTAAGGTATACGACCGGTAAGGGCGAAGCCCCCCTGAACGGCGTAGCCGTTTGATTAAGGGTTGCCGCCCGTACCGTATCACAATTTCCGGTGATGGTGGCGATGGTGGGGAAGAAGGCTGGTGGTGGTGGTGAGCTGCTGTAAAAAAAAAAAAAAAGCCAAAAGACTTCACACAATTCGTATTTTATATATGTATATATATATACTTGTATACATAGACGTCTCAATTGTTTTTGGGTTCTAAAACATTTTATAAAATGGGGTCTTTGTCAATTAAAAATTTTATGTACTAATACTTGCCCATACTAAAACTTAATTACATTTTTGGCTTCTTTGTATATAACTTGTCTCAAAAGAAAGCAAAAAAAAAAAGTGAACCTCAAAAATAGACTCAAATTTTTTTATTTATTTTTCAAAAATGGACTTCTATATATACATATACATATACATATGAAAATAACCAATTGAGAATAGCTTAAGTGGTACTCACATCTGTAAAATACACTAGACGGATGCCCGCGTGACGTAGAGGCAATGGTTGTAGCAGCAATTTTACACTTCAAACATCCCTGCCGGTATATCCAACGTATGGTACAAAGGCATGACATATCTTTAACCTTCGACTTCTATGGTTTAGCCGTTCGGTTTTAAGCTTTACGATCAATATATGACAATTAATCTTCAAATTGTTATTGTTAAAAACAAACAATTGTTTCACAAATAGTTAAGAAAAAACCTAAAGGTCAAAGTGATGCCTTAATCAATATAGTTTTAGAAATTTGTATTTTTACTTTGATTTTGAATCGCGATAATGTATTTTTCATCAATTTGTCACTTGCAACAACATTTTTTACTGTTTATACTACATAGGATACGTGCAACCTACTTTATAGAAAGCTTACAAAAGTTACCCACTACTACTCTATGTTCAAGTCATATATTGGAATACAAGTGTCTTTTCATTGGTAATTTTTAATCACATCGTTTAGTGTAAAAAAAAAAAAAACGGGTCAAGTTCTATCCGGATCCCGGTCAAAAAGTAAAAACATCTTCAATCTTCAATGTTAAGGCATCTCCCTATCCTGACGCCGTCATCCCCTCGTCTTGACTGCCACATCAGCTTTCTCTCTCCAAGACACACCCAAGAA
>JAOXNX010000035.1:20288496-20299528 GCA_028566075.1 Solidago caesia | reverse complement strand
TACGAATTTCATATACACTATAACTTAAATTTTTTGAAAAATTATTCATCACCGCGCATCGCGCGGGTACATTCCTAGTACATATTAATTAGCATTGTCGATGATTAAATGTATTTATAAATGAAACCATTGCATATAAAACCATAAAATTTATGATTAATGTATTTTATTTTTCTTTTGACAAAAATTGTACTTCTCCAATAAATGCTTAAGAGTAGAATTGATCATATCATCTCTAAAAACCAATTGATAATGAAAAATTATAAATACCCAGTATGAATTATTAGTCAACGATATTAAAGGATGTAAAATAGAGTTGATTTAGCTATGGGAATTGATATTAGTACCACATTTTTTGATTGTTTTATCACATTTGTGCATTTAATACTTGTACAGTCTGTAATAATACTTGTATATTGTGATAAGAATATTAAAAAAAAGTGGTACAAATATCACCCCCTTTTAGCTATAGTCCGACCCAATTGCATTTGTGTATTCATACTTCAGTTTAGGTATATCCGGGATTGCATTTGTAAAATAGACTTTACGTTTAGAAAATTGCATTTTAAAAAAACATGTTGTAACCTACTTTTCCAAAACTGATTTTTATCTCTATGAAAATCATTTTTGGCCAAACACTTTTTTTCATTATTTGCGTTATGCAAAATGCAATAATCAAATAATCATCTCAAAACGCAATTCCAAACACCCTTTTAGACGTCCACTTTACTTCTGTGCTATACCATTGGATCAGGCTATATCTAAACTAACCCTAATTTAGTAATTTACATCTATTGAGATTTAATTTATTTTTTAAATAATCATCTTATGGTTACACCAGATATTTATTTGAAAATCTTTTTACACTACATTCTCAATTACACATTAATTTTACATAGTGGTAAACAAAATGTCTTTTCTGCAAATACGTTGGATTTACAAAGAACGCAAAATATAACTTTTTAACATTGTAAAAAACAATATGTACTTGTACTCTGCTGAAATCTTTCGGTATATGTAACCAAGAAGGTATTTGTACATCAAATTTTTGACCTCATATGAATAGAGCAGCCTCCATAGACAATGCCGTCTTAGAAGTCAACAAGTCTTGTAAATCTCTGCCACCTAGATTAAGAATAGTAAGCGAATAGCAAGCAAAATGAGGAATTTTACAAATTGTCGGCATATACATGGTATATTTGCCATAGATGTAAACACAGTTGAAATATGTTTGACATCGTATTGTTCAATCGAAAAAATTAGAAACAGAAATGTTATTAAAAGAGGTCTGAGATCCATGTGAGTGAAGCCTCTTGAAACCAATCTTGAGAATCATTGTTAATGATTTAGATGAGAAATAGTATAAGCGAATAAGCTACTTACAACTAACACATTCGCCTGTATACGCTACCGCTTGCAGGGTAAGTCGCTTGGTCTCTTATCTACAAAAACCGAGAATAAGAATTCTGGTAGAAAATTGCAGAGTTTTAATCTGTTTCTTGAGCACAAAGGGAACATACCTGAAAGTAACTAGGATTAGCTTCTACCATATTGAATGACCCTGTGAAGTAAGAGCCATACGAGGTTATAATTTAATCCAACCATACAGTCATAACCAAGCATGATACCTGATGAACATCTTACCAGCAGTGTGATGAGCACGTTGCTGATCATAATGAGGCAAGGCTGTCGCTCTTTGCCTGATTTTAAAGAGAACATATAACTTGTCACTTCTCTTGAGAAATACAAATCGTGACTGACAGAAGTATGACATGTATCAGCCAACAAACCTGTTACGTATAGCATTAGGAATTTGAAGATGAGTTTGGTGGTATGCTCGAGGATCATGATATAATGGTCTGCTCCCCTGCATACATATTTCCAGATTATAATTAATCTCATGCAATGTATACTGCCAGTGGAAGCCTTGCTCCAACAAAAAACATAGGTGGACCCACTGGACTTGTGTGGCATTTCACAATTAATTTTTTCCCTATAACTATTGTGTTGGTGTCAATATGTAATACGACCATTACCAGTTCTGCGACCACTTGCTTCCCTCCAGACAGGGATTGTTGATGACCAATGCTCATGCCTGGCGAAAATGAAGGATGAATATGCTTGCATATACGAAGAGGAGAAAAATAATCATACACGTTTTCATGAGTCATAACTAGATGTAGCAAGATGTAAGAGCCAAGCATCTTGGAGACTTGGACAACAGGTTGAAAAGTAATATTTTTAGAACAGGACCAAGCAGGCCGCCAGGTTGGCCTGCTAGCACTTTGCCCTTTGTTTGACTTTTTGATAAGAGTCAATAACAATATCATTACAATAATAATCTAAACCTTTGAATAAAACCATCTAGGTCGTATACTTGTATGTATATAGAATAGACTTTGGCGCTTAGAACCAGGTTAACCCTTCCCCTTTTAGCAAAATTATTTATTTGACCCATTTGAGATAAACACCGCCGAAATTGACGAATTCATAAGTAAATAGGTCACAATTACCACGTCTATTCATAACCTATTAACATGGGAAGAAAGTAAAGGAAGCGTAAACAACCTGCAGTTGGACTTGATCCGGCTAGCTTCCATGATGCCTGTTCCCTTAGAAGCTGTACAAGTTCATTGGTAGTTGAAGATCCTCCATCTTTTCTACCAGCTTCATGTCCAATAACATCCGATACCTTCATATTTTTATTGTTGACACCTAAATATGTTTGAGATGGTCTTGATTGGCTTGCCTTTTGGTATCCACTCCAAGATGGATTTGATTGGCTTGCCGTTTGGTATCCACTCTGAGATGGTCTTGATTGGCTTGCCTTTTGGTATCCACTCTGAGATGGTCTTGATTTGTTTGCTTTTTGGCTAACCTTAGTAGACTTGGTAACCGCAGACTCAGGGATGGTCTTGATTGACTTGCCTTTTGGCACTGACTTTGCAAGAGAAACCTTCAGGTGTGCCTGCAAATCTAAGCTATGTTAACAACCTCAAAATGATTATGGAGATTAGAGGTGGCAAAATGGGGTCAGGCGAGTTGGGTAATCGGGTCAAAACAGGTAATCATTTGGTATGGGTCAAAGTGGTCAGACCGGGTTAGGTTGACCCAATACACCTTTTTTTCGGGGGAAAAACAAATTATAAACAGTAAGTGTGCCTAATATGTTTTTTATATTTTAAATAAACTGTGTAGAGGGAGGTTTAAACTAAAACTAGACTAAGGGGATTTTCGGCAGATTTGACCCATCAACCCAGTGGAAGTGTTTCCTGTTAAGCTAGTTTTTTTATATTACACATTTAACCCGTTACAGATAAAAGATGACCCAAATTGACTCCTTCAAGCGTTAATGGGTTGATCACATAACTAACTGACCTGTGGGTCACTGTAACTGGTTGACTTTTTGCAACTCAATGCCTCTATACACGAAAGGGCAGCCTTACATGTCTTGTAATTGATAAAAGCAAAGTCGTTTCTCTTAGTTGACCAGAGATTTTTGGCAAGAGCAATGCTTTCAATTTCACCAAACATTTTGAAATGGTCTCTCACTTCCTTTTCATTCCAAGAGGAAGGTAACTGTTCAGCATAAACCGATTTGATCTACACAAGGCAATGTAATTTGAGTGAATAAACTACTCATAAGAGGGACACTAGATCTAAACTCATATAGTTAATATTAGAGTGGGAAAGGTTGTCAAAACAAGACCGCAGCCATTTTTATAGTAGGATACTATGACCAGACAACTCTATACAATTCAATGTTCTCAAGAGACAGGGAGATAAATTTGATTAAGGGGGTGTTTGGATGTGTGTTTTAAGTGATTATGTGATATTGAATAATCAGATCACTTAGCAACGTGCTGCAGAAAATAGTGTTCAAATATACTTCTGATGTTTTAAGTGATTATAATGTAAATGTCATACCTTTGAGTGTTTGGCAAAATCCTGATTATTTCAAAGAAACTTTAGTTAAAAGTACCAACAATATTTTGTGAAAAAAAAAGTAGAAACGAGATGAGACACAGTCACACAGGCATAAAAGCTTCCAAGATAGGATAACAAAATGGGTAAATAGGTAGCTTTATTTAAGCCTCAGATAGTTTTGTTGCAGCTTAATACCTTATATGAAAGTGCTTATCCAAATTGATTGTGACCATAAATATTCAGAAAAATAAATATGTCAGCCAGACATCAATATACATATATATATATATATATATATATATAGCAATTTCTAGTCATAATAATCAGATACTTAACTCCAAAGTTCAAATCCAAACAGCCCCTAAAAGTAAGATACCGCAACACCAACTTTCTTCCATCAGAACTTTTATAAAACCAAATACAAAAATAAAGACAGCTAAAAGATAATAAGTTACATACATTATGCATCTCTTCTTCGACTGGATCAGCCAATGACTCGGCCCATCCAGCTTTGATATTTGAGTGTTTCCCAAAAACATTTTTGGTTTGAAGTTTACGGTAAGCTATTTCAGCATCCCTCTTTGCTTCAAATTCAACAAAGGCAAATCCACGATTCAGCTCAGAGTTTTCAGAGTCGGGTACAACTGAGACTTCATTTATTTTTGTGATGCCGATTTCCTGCAGCAATGCAAGGACCTGCCAAACAGAATCACTCTATTCAGTTATCTTACTGAGCCTGAAAACTCACACATAATGATAATCAAACCATGGCTTACATTTAGGTTATTCCACTCGTTATCAATATTACTCAGTAAAATAGTATCCTTCCCTTCAACAGCGGCTGTGTGACACATGCTTCCACAAATCTGTAGTTGTATTTCAGAAGCCAGTGAACAAATTATTTGAAAAACAAAACAATTGGGCCTAGAATAAACACATCACATTTATGCTATAAGATCTTCATAACTGCCAAATACATCACTAAGGCCACAAGTTTATACCAATAGGAGGCTAGGCACCATGCATAATGTTTGCTTAAATTTGAAAAGCTAAACAGCAAATAGCTGATGAAAGTAAACATAAAAAATGTAAAGTAATTTTCATTTTTTATACCTCAATTTCTGAACACCGAGAATATTTAAGCATGACAAGTATGACTAAGATATCTCAAATTCAAAAGGATATCCAGACAGAAAGGTCAAAATTGGGATTCATTACCTACACTTGCTTCTGATCACGACAAAAGTTATAAGCTACGATAAACATTTCCTTTAACTGAATACAGGAACTCCTCTATCCCCTCCCTAACAAACTCAAAATAATTAATCAGACCAATAACTATTACCAACGGATTATAATTTGCAGGTATAATCTACCATCATCTCTAGTCCAAAGTTTGCCTAGTCGTATCATAAGGGGGTACTCTAGTCAATTGGTCATCTTTTTAAACGCTAGATAGATAAAGTGTAATCATCTCACTCCTTTCTAAATTATCAGATGCATTTAAATTCTGATTAGTTATTTTCTACAGTGCCGGGTGATCGGGAACCACCAGAGCCAAACCTGGTTAAGCTTTGTATGAGAAATTGTTCTAGTCAACCACAGATTGAGAACTTTCCTAAAGAGTAAAGACTAGCAGTCATAAGTACTTTTCACACATATTGAAGACCCCTGCATGAAATAGAATAAAGAACGAAAAGTAATTCCTTTTTCCATACCTCTTCATCAGTATAGCTGAGAGTCTTTGTACAAATTGCATGAATATATTAAGATACAAAACAGAGGCGGCTTTACCTGTCCAGGTTACTAGGAGAGGGCGAGTCTTTGACTTAGATGTACGCGGCTTAATTGGGGTATCCCCATGACTGTTTCTGAACCATTTCCCTAGCCACCGCCAAGATGTTTACCTAGGGAGGTTCAAAGAGACCTCTTGTGAGGACATCAGGATGCCTGACCACTAGGCCACCTTGGTGGTGGTTTGAACTATACTAAGATATATAGACAAGAATTCCTAAAATTTAGTATCCTGCAGATCAGTCCTAAAATTATGTAATATATACATGATAAGTCAAATACTAGTAGTTATAAATTGTAAAAGCTATAAATAAATGTTATAAAGTCTGACAACGGCATTAAATAAATCAGTAAGAGAGACCTCAAAAGTTACAAGCACCTTCTCTATCGGGTTGGACTCTGTACCAATTAAAAATTTGTGTTTCGACTGGGACGAGAAAGTATATCTCATAGTATAATCTATGCTTCCGAAGGAAAAATACTTCAAGCAACAAGAAGCATTTTTCAAGAACCTTTACAACTACAAATTGAATACATAATGTGTGAAAATATGATTCAAGAACCTAAGTGCTAATTAGAGTCTAGAAACACTATTATGAACATTTAACTTCCAAAATTCGTGCAAGTGACTTGGAAGTACATATGATTCTCCAATGCAAATCCTTTTTTCTTTTTCTTTTTTTCTTTTGGAATGGCCCTAAGCAAATCAAGTTATCATGCCATTTACATTGAAATTTCGATATTCTAGGACAGTAGTTGCGCTATTCTTCAAAGTAGTCGAAAACACATATATAAATACAATACTACAACAAAAGTATAGTTACCTCGACATGGCTGAATTTTGTCAAGGCCAAGTTAGCAAGCTCTCCCGAAGCAAATCTAACAAAGCCAAACCCCCGGCTTTTCCCTGATCTGAAATTTGTTATTATTTTCACTTCAACAACCTCACCTAACTCTTCAAAAACTTGTCTAATATCTTCTTCCTTTGTCTCATTATGCAACCCATGGATAAAAATCTTTGTCCTTTGCTTCATATGCCACCACGATGCCACCATTTCCCCACTCAGTTCTCTCCTCTCACTAACAACTTCCGGTGATTTCAAACCATTTGATTCACTTTTCACCAAAATCTCCTTCACACTTTCTTCAACTTTTACGCTTTCACTTACTCCGAAATCCTTTTGGTAACTCTTTTCATCCTCCTCACCTTCATGTTCCTCTACATCCATTGTGTTAACACCATCTTCCAGTTCAATCCGATCCTGATCACCCAACATTGACGAACTCACGAAACCACTAATCACACTTTCATCCCTACAAGAATCATCATTTTCGACCAAACCAACACCTATTTTTTCCCTATCAATAACCTCAACCTCCTTCCTATCCTCAACTTCCTTCTTACCAACATCAAACTTCTCGATTTCCATGACAACATTATCATTCCCCTTAAAGCTAGCAACTTTTTCTAAACCGATCAAAGAATCATCATTTTCGACCAAACAAACACTCTTTTCCCTATCACTAACCTCAACCTCTTTCAAATTCTCAATTTCCATACCAACATTATCCTTACTAGAACCATTCTTTCCTACCCGAAAACCGCCTTTTTCGCTACCACTAACCTCACCCTCCTTCACATTCTCAGCAACATGATTACCCTTTTCAATTACTACAACTTCATTATCTACTACTAAATCACTAAAACTATCATTAGAGCTTACAACACTATTATCTAAATTATTATTATCTTTAACAACTAATAAACGTTTAGGTACCTTTTTAATTACTTTTTTCTTCACTATTTTCTTCACAATCCTAACTTTCTTCTTTACCCCATTTTCACTTTCACTTTCCTCTCTTTTCTTTGATTCAATTCCATGTTTTTCTCCTGGGCTTTTCATCTTTTATATAATTTATTTTTCTTTTCGTTTTTTTTTTTTTTTTTGTTGATGATGGTAGATATGGGGGAGATCGCCGGAAGTTTTGGGTGGTACGGTGGCGATTTGTGGTGGTGGGTCTGGTTTGACTGAGTGTGTTTGATTGGTAAGACAATAATTTTTCTTTGGATGATAGTTCTATCGTCGCCAAGACCACCTATCTATGTACATTAATTTGGTTTAATAATATAATGAAACACGCAAATGTATTAAAATAACATTTTTTTCGCGATTTTGAATTAAGAATGGTATTTTTTTTTTTTTGTGGATGATTCTAATATATTTAAAAGCTTTATTTTTGAACCCATTAAAAAAAATTACATTTGTCGTTTGGGGCATTCGCAACCACCCACGTCACCCGCAACCCACCATCACATTCACAAATAGACTAGATGACTCACACATGTCTCAAGCGGATTAATCACCCACAACACTAGCAAGCCATCTACCACATCCATGACACTTGTGACCCAGATACCACACTTGAGTATAGACTAGATGATTGATACATGTCAAGTTATCTATTCACCCGTCACCATACGTGACCCATCTGACCCGCAACCATCCATAAAAATTTTAATTTTTTTTAATTTTTTTAATTTTTTGTCAGTTCACATGTCAATGTTTATAGTTAAACTTTGTAAGGAAAAAAAATGATTGTCATTCGCGAAAAAAATATGACCCACAAGTTAAAGTCGTGGGTCAAAAGAATATTTGGTATATATGTGTTTGAAGAGATTAAAATGATAGATTTAGTTAATAAAAAAGATGATCTCGATAATTTTTTCTTTTATCATATAGATTTAATGATATTTGACATAGAACAAACACAAAATTATATAAATAAAGCCGTCTATGTTGTGTTTTAGCCTTATTAATGATAGCATTGTAGATCAATGTATATTTTTGTGGGTAATTGTCTTGAGCATTGTTAAAGTTATCTATTGATGTAACATTTTAACTGAAATTTCTTATAAAAGTCTTAAATTGAATTTTGTTTACTACAAATGACAAGGAAAAAATTCGAAAGGATCATAAGACACTCGATTATATAGTTTATACTTTACATATGAATTTAACCGTGTAACCTAAACAAAAAGATAGTATCATTTACCTGTTTAATAGTTAATTGTCTTAGTTGAATTTTTAGTCACAAACACTTGTTTCATTTTATTTTTCTTCCATACATACATTGTGATTCTTAATTGTTGATCATAAAATGAAATAAAGTCAGCTGGCAATCAATATAAGTTAATAATAATTTAATAAAGTTTTTGGTCTTAGATCAAGTGGTATGGAGAATGATGGAGGAGGGTTTGGATATCATGAGGTCTCAGGTTCGAAACTTCGAGGAGTTTTCCCACAATGGGCTTTTGGGCAGTTGGTTTCCTCTGGAACTTGTGGCACCGAGGTGATATATGGGGGTGTTCGTCCTTTCCTAATTGGATGGAGTCCCATATGGGAATAGAAGAACTCGATCTCGAGTAGATCTGTGAAGTAGCACCCAAAGGCCTGGACTAGCCATTCAAAAAATAAAACTCGTAATAATAACAAATTAATAAAACTAGTAGTTCAAGGTTCCTTAGTTCTCGAGTCATTAAGATTATCATAGTCCTTAAGTTCAAAATATCGATCTGTTAGTTACTTGGTTTTTTTCAAATCACTCGTACATAATTTTAAACTTTCTATTTATGAATCGTAGAATTTTTCATATCTTTAGTTTACTGCTCAAGAGTGATTGTCGAGTCTTTTAGGTTTCAATTATCAATCATGAAAAAAAAAATAATTTAGAATAACTAAAATTATTGTAACTTTAGTTATCTAAAAGTATTGTAGTTATCTATAACTACTACAATCACCTACAACCATTACAATAACATTAGAGTTGTGGTGGCGGCAAGAAAAACTTGATTTATTTATCAGAAAATTATTTCGTGAAAATTTGTGATTTTTAGTTGGTTGTGAAAACACTTGAAAGGACACCAGATGATGTTGGTGGTTTCAATGTCATAAGCCATTTGGTTTGATTGTGATTTACTTGAAACCAAGAAATTTCGAGTTAAATTTTATTACCAGTTAAAGGAGTGTGTAGTGCATGCTTGTTTAAGTTAACTAGAATCACTAAACTGAAACGATGCGTTTGTTAGTTGGTGTTTTTTTTTGTTGACAAAAGACACAACTCTTCGTGAAATCATACAACCATTCATGGTTACCTTTTTTTAAAAGGTGTGACCATTCATGAACACCTTTTCGCTAAAAGGTGTAACCTTTCATGACCAAAAGGTGTAACGTATCATATATATAATCTATATATATATATATATATATATGGAGTTATGATTCAAAATTCAATATGAATTTCCATACATACATTCTTTGTAACATGACTCCAATTTTGATTGTCTATTACCACAACATAATATTATCCATTTATTGTCCGTTTTGTCCACAAGCTTACGGTTTTGTTTTTAGGCAACATCATAGGAGCTTCCATACATATAGTCTGTGTTACATGACTCAAATTTTGATTGTCTATTACCACAACATAATATTGTCCGTTTAATCACAGGCTCACGGCTTTGTTTTTAGGCAACATCATAGGAGCTTCCCAGAAGGTCACCCATCTGGTACTACTGCCACCCAAGCACATAAACTGTGGAGTTCTCCTCTCATTCACAACCAATGCAGCAAAAACGCGTTGTATTATGTAAGGCCCAGTGATATTACTTATATTCAGGATCCCCCTTATATTCAGCGATATTATAGTTATATCCTTTGTTTTACCCTGAATAAAGATTTTGTGAAACACTAAGACATTAATATAGGTCGAAATAATTTATTGCAAAAGCGGTAATTTACGGGAGTCGAATATTTATCCGTTTCCTTCCCAAAAACCCTATATTACCAACAGATGAGCTCGGTTTACTTCTCACTTGATAGGTCTTTAATGAATTGACATAGGTGGGATGGAATTTACGTTTACAAAAAATTAACATTTTGGATTATTATCGATTAACTTATTTGATGTTAAAAGAAGTTGTCTAACAAAAAAAACACAATATCAAAGTCATAAGTTCCTAAACACAAGTAACCCACATATCCCTTAATACACTCATAATCTATTCTTTTCTAAAATGCAAAGTTATATATATTTTATGTTCTAATTCTACACATTTTCAAAAGAAATAAGAGTACAACGCATTTTATTAATTACTTTATATTTTAATAATGAACTATATTTAGTCCCGTGTCAAATACACGGGAGGTTAACGATATTTTTAAAAATTAAATGAGTTATTAAATAAATACAAATAAAAAACCTTATAAATTCAAATTTAAAAATATAAGAAAAAACAAACTGATAATTTAAA
>JAOXNX010000035.1:20233679-20248603 GCA_028566075.1 Solidago caesia | reverse complement strand
CATTGTATTGTTGGGTTTAAAGTTATTAGATCATCTAAAAAGGTGTCCAAAATGTAATTGGAAATTTGGAATCCAACGTTGCAGTGCATTGAGAATGGCCCATTGAACAGGAGAGATGGACAATGGGTTAGTTTAAACTTAAGCAATGAAGAAGACAAAAGCCCAATATCTAAAAAATTGGAGGCCTCTTAAATTTGGGGGCCCAAAGCGATGGCCTAATTGCCTTCTACTATTGGGTCGGCCCTGCCCGGGTGATACCCGGGTAGTATTATAATAACTGATTATAGGTATAGCATTTGTGATTTAAATGTTAAACGTGAAAAACACGACAACACAACTGACTGCGTAATAATCAGTCATTTAAAATAGCATAAGTTAAAAGTTTAGCGCAAAAGAAAAAAATTATATAATAGTCCAAATGTCCAAATAGAACGCGATACTAATATTAAATGAAAATAAAAAATATGATCAAATAACAAAAAAAAAAAAAACTAAGACATTTTGACGTGTTAAGGTATCCAAATCCAATTGGCTCAATTTTCTTAGCCAATATGTCAGTAAAGGACATGAATTCGAACTGTTGTTCATCAAAGTCCCATTCAGTGCAATTACGAACGACTGTGGTAAGATAGAAGTTAATCTTGGACTAATGCTGAGTAAGCAAGAACTTTCCAGAATTTGCAGCAAGACCAAAGTTAGATATCACTCGAATGGCCCCCTCTTCCAGAAGCATTTCAAATTGGGGAAAAAGGTTTCTTTTCACAGTCGTTTGGATCTTGTTACCCTGTTGCAATCATAGTTGTATGTGGCAAGCATTATTCTGGTAACATATTAAAAACTTAAATTATCCATAACAATATAACAAAAGGGAAAGATTAACAATACATGTTCGTCCATAAGGACCATATCGATGCTTGCAACCAAACCAGGGTTGTTAGTGTACGTCTGTTTCCACAATCTTATAATTTTGACTTTGATCTTCCATGATTCCTCCTTCTCGGCATTGACAACATCAAGAGACACTATGCTCCTTACAGAAGAAGACATTATGAAAGTATTTGGAGGTAAGTGTGTTGAAGGCAGATACTTTTTCCTCCAAAATGTCATACGTATATATAGGAGATACATAGGCTGGAACTGATCAACAAATTGTTGATAAAATGCTGAATTGGGGGATTTCAAAATGTTGATAAGATCTTTTTATTATTTAATCCAGTAATTTTTTTATTTTTTAAAATAACAATTTGATGATAAGATTTTTAATTTTAAAAGTAATACAATTGCATTGTTTAATTTCAAATTATATTAGCTAAGATTTTTAATTTTTAAAAGGATATATTTTTCACATATTATCAAATAATCCTTTTCAGATTAATAACAAAATTAATATGTTTAGTCATTTAAAAAATTAAATAAAAAAAAAAGAAAAAAAAAAGAAGCTAACCTGAATTCAAACTCTTTGATAGATATGCCAATTTATAACCTTCTTTTAAACCAAATAATACAACTTTGAAGAACCATCTGATTGGCATCAATACTTTGTTGCAGCCGAACATTTAAACCGTGATACAGAGTATACAACAACATATCACTATATTACTATAATAAAATACATCAAATATTAAAAATTCATATGCAAAACGCAATTATATATATATTACTATAATAAAATACATCAAATATTAAAACTTCATATGCAAAACGAAATTATATATATATATATATATATATTGGTGGAAGAATGAACCAAAGAACTGATCAAAGATGAAGCTCACGAGAATCAAACAATTTGATACAATAATGAACCAAAAAGTAACCTAATAGAAAAATAAAACATAATCAAAACAGTTGAAAAAAGAAGCATTAGTTTATAGGGATAAAGCTTACAATTGCAAAACGAAATAGTTTAATTGCTGTTCAACATCAAAACAGATTTTGGATTCATGGATGAAAATCGAGGCATATTATAGGAGAAACAAAAGAGGCGTATGAGGAAGAAACTGGAAAGAGAAAAAGAGATATAAACAAAAAGAATAATAATACATAACATTGGTTTATGACGTCATTAAAAAAAATGTAGTCTCAAGAAAGGGTCCATGCGGTGCCACGTATGATTTTTTAAATAAAAACTTGAATATTGGACTTGTACTTTATATAGGATAGAGATTTTTGTTTTTGTCTTTGACATTTAACATTTTGCACCTAAGTGAGAATTTATTTTGTTTCTTGTGTGTGAGTTTGCTCCGTTGAAAGTTTTGATATGTACTTATACGCCTTTGTCAATTGATGTATTGTAGGAATCATTTGAGAATCCTCGGGGTCAAGGTTATGGCGGTGGAGATCTTGAAATGGGAACACAACGGGAAGCGAATTCCGGGGAGTTAGGTTTAGATGAATTTTTCAAGAAGGTAGCGCGTCTACTCTTGGCTTTTTCGTTATATATGTCTGGTTTTACTAGCTTAACTCACATAGCTTATGATTTTTATTTTTATAGGTTCAATCCATCGAGAAACAATATGAGAAACTCAATAAACTACTAAAAAAGTTACAGGTATGACATGATTTCGAATAGTTTTTTTTACTTCAAATGTGCATATGTTATTATTTTTGTAGCTTCATACGATAAATTCTCATCTGTTATAGTCTTATGCTACCAAGCTTTTTAAACTGTCCCTGGTTATATAAAATATTCTCTTTAATAAGATAGTTTAGCAAAATAGTTGTGCTTATGAAGTTCTGAACAGGATGCTCACGAGGAATCAAAGGCTGTAACCAAGGCGGCCGCTATGAAAGGTAATCATTAGTTCTTTCTTATTCAGGTTCAACTTTTTATTATGGTCATTGTTGTAGACTTGGCAGCTGAAGGTTTCTTTTTAATCTGCAGCAATCAAGCAACGGATGGAGAAAGATGTGGACGAAGTTGGAAAGATTGCCCGGTTTATCAAATCTAAAATTGAGGAACTTGACAAAGAGGTTAAATCATATACAACTTATTCTGCGGTCGACTCTTGTCTAATTGTTTAACCAATCTTACCTCTTATAACCATGCAGAACTTGGCAAACAGACAAAAGCCTGGATGTGGAAAAGGAACAGGAGTAGACCGATCAAGAACCGCCACTACACTGTAAGTTACTCTGTTTAGTGTCTCAAAGGCATTAACTTGATAATGATCTCTATCTTCATTAACGGTGATTCTCATTTGCAGTTCATTGAAGAAGAAGTTTAAAGACAAGATGTCTGAATTTCAGGTACTACAGGCTCGTCTGTTTAGTTTTGGGTTGTCTATTTTACCTTGTGTATGTATGGATTTTCTTAATTGTGAGTTATGATGAAATTATGCAGACTCTAAGAGAAAGTATCCATCAAGAGCATCGTGAGGTGGTCGAGAGGCGTGTATATACAGGTTTGTAGATTCTACTTAAATGTCAGAACGCTAGTTGGAAACTCTATATATTAACAAATAACAATCCCATTTCTCATTTAACTTGATGAGTTGTTTCTCTGACTAATTTCAGTCACCGGAGCTCGGGCCGATGAAGAGGTGTGGTATTTTTCAGAACTTTTAAGCTATCTTGGTTATTGCATCTACAAGTACATATTCAGATTATTCTTTGCTTTATACAGACAATTGATAAACTCATAGAGACAGGTGACAGCGAACAGATTTTTCAGAAAGCAATCCGGGAACAAGGACGGGGACAGGTTCGTTTCTTTCGGGTCCCCATGGTTCCTTGTGTGTTTTATTTTTCCGAGTCATGCCTAATTTGTATATTCTTGTGTGTCTGTAGGTTCTTGACACCCTTGCAGAGATCCAAGAACGCCATGATGCAGTAAGAGAAGTAGAACGGAAGCTTCTTGAGTTGCAACAGGTGCGGGAAATATATATATATATATATATATATATATACACATCTACTACTTAATTAACTTATTTATTTAAATAATTTAATAACATAGGTAATTGTTTAATTTTTAATTTATGAGTTTAGCTAGCTGTTCTTGACAGCTAATGAGCTCACCATGCTGATTAGCTTCATGAACGTTTTAGTATACTAGAGCCGGTGGTTTCCCGCTCTTCCTCTGTTTTGTCTTGATGTCATGTGCATCTAATTAAATTTTATTGGGATATTTGGATTGTAGCTTAACACTCATAGTCAATCATCCATCCTATAAATAATAAACTAATGGATAATGCCACGTTTGAAATGGGCACTTATGAATGTCTAAATCATTTAATAATGATAAAATCAAAAGGAAATTCTATGGATTCAAACCAGTATCATCCATTTTATGCATGATGATGATGGGAAAGTAGGTTTCTTGCAATTCGTCGACTTCGCAAACTATGTGGAAGATGTTGAAGTGGAAATTGTTAAGATTTTTGTACTAATGTTTTACTATTAAGCAAATGTCTTAAATACCTTTCTGTGAGAGAGAACTATACTAATCCTGCGTATCAATGTCACTATCTTATGTTATGACAATGCTAGACTAAGAGCATTCACATTCGGCCTGCTTATCTAGCGTTAACAGAAAAAATAATCCACCTGTTAAAGCGTTGAGACCCATTGCAGGCCTTCCACATGTTTAAGCGTCAACAATTGTGTGTGTCTGAATGAAACAAGGCACATACTTGGCTAGTTGGCTGTGTGTAAAGTAGTTTTAATACATGGGTGACCTCAATATGTTAATTTGAATTCTTGGGTGGCCTCTACATTCATTACTAGCTGCCATTAGATGCAAAGTTAACATCTAATGGTATTTTGGACATTTCACTTAATCCCAACTATCTTTGGTTCATCTGCTAGTTTTTCGAATATTACAGTTCTTTACTTCTTTCAAACTGATGATGTTTGATGCTTTTCTTTAAATTGTTGGAACAATGTCAGAGATATTAATGACTCCTGTTTCTCATGCAGATATTTATGGATATGGCTGTATTGGTGGACGCTCAAGGGGAAATGCTAGACAACATAGAGACACAGGTAATTGCAAATCATTTATGTAACTCGTGAAACCGTGTTACATTCAAAATTCAAATTAAAAAACTGAAACATTAATGGGGAATATTATGCCAAAACAAAAGAAGTCGATTTTTTGTGTATGCAACTTCCATTCAAATAGTGGAAGTAATCTTTTGACTTCTTGTGGTGAAACTCAATTCTTCCGATATGCAAACAGAGATCATATTTGCAGTAATTTTTTTTTGAAATTTAATCACCAACTTTGTTTCTTGTTTATTTCTTATAAGTTATAACAAAAGCGTTTCAATTCTGAACGTGATTGTTAATTTATTTGGGGTGGGGTAAAAGACATTTATGACCCATTGTTTCTTTCTGACCATCTTGTCAATGGCATGCAAATAGGTTTCGAGTGCAGTAGACCATGTGCAGGATGGAAACAAAGCCCTTTACAAGGCAAAGAGTCTACAAAAAAACTCAAGGAAGTGGATGTGCATTGCTATCTTGATTTTACTCATAATCATTGCAGTCGTCGTTGTTGGTGTGCTCAAGCCGTGGAAAAGTGGCAATGGTGCTTAGCGGACTTGTATGGGACGCCAAAGAAATTCGTGTTGTAGTTTGCATTACATACTGAGAGTTTAAGTGTGGGATCTTATTTGGGAATACAAGATTGGTGCTGTTTACTGAACATTTTATCCCTTATTCTTATGTATATTGAGAGCATGTTTTTTTTTTCTTCACCTTTTCAAATGTTGACCTCTAAGTTGTCCCTATATTCCATTTGACTCTGCTTATATTGAAATTCATATTCTCTATATGTTTGACTATATATATATATATATGTTGTAGCCATCTAACATTTTTGTTATGTTTTGTTTTGTGACAACATATTAAGTTATTAATATGTTGTAATTATTATTTATATGTATAAAACGTGATTGTGCAAGAGACCAACACTTTTGAACTTGGTTGTCTTAACTGAATATGATGAAGCTTGATTTGGCTTGAGCTTCGTAATGTTATGTTTCAATGAAACGAACCTAATATCTAAATATCATACCCGGCTATCCACATAATGCTCGTAATCTTGTCAAATGCAACTATTCAAGACAAGATGCATACTGCTACTCTGCTACATGTACATGCTTGTCATGATAACTTAGCAGTTGACACATATCGCTAATGGGACTAGTGACTTTAAGCGTCATTAGCGTAATATAAATACATTTGCCAGGAGTGCAAAAATGTCGAAAAATATGTTAACGAAATCTTTACACTAAAATCATAAGAATTTCACTAATTACCACAATTTTAAGGGACCACGCCGTTTCTCGGTCCATATATGAAGCATACCTTGTTTGCAATTAGGGTGATTTTCTCTAATTTCTTCCATAGACGAAGGACAACCATCTCAAAATTTTGAATTGTTTATTTTTTTTTTTTCATTTATTTACTTTTAATGTTGTTTTATGTTTTTTTATTTACTAGTTCTGATTTAAAGTTCAAAAAATATATTATTAAGCTAATAAGCTATCATAAACATTGGATAAAATCAATTGCCCAAACAAAATAAAATAGAAAAGAAATATTTTGCTTCAGTTTTTTCTTACAAGAATTTTTTTAAAAATTTTACTAATCATAACTCTTAAAGTTACAGTTAACATGTAGTTATACATAAAAATAATTAATAATCATTATATATATTACATGGTAACCATAGACCTAAGTACTATGATTATCAAAATTTAAAACTCCATATCCTACGATTAAACTTTTGAAGTTATTGCCAAATGTTAATATAATTAATAACTTATATAGTTTTGGTTTTTATAAAAACAATGAGAAGAACGTACAAACAATTCCATTGTCGTCCAGCGGTTAGGATATCTGGCTTTCACCCAGGAGACCCGGGTTCGATTCCCGGCAATGGAATCTTTTTCATTTTTTTTTTTTTTTCATCTATCAAATTATTTCGGGTCAATCAGTTTGGACCCGGATCCAGAATCGTTATAGCTGCATTTGAAATATATCCCATTTTGAGGTCAAACAAGCTCTGTCTCATTTCTTTTGTTTTCTATAGAAGTTTTTCAATATTTCATTACATCTTTTAAAGTCCTAAAACTTGAATTCGATCTTTTCCGAATTTGCACATCAATCCATCAAAAGATCGAGGTAAAACTATTATTGTCGTTTTAAATATCTTGTAGTTTTTGATTTAATTGTTGTTATTCTGATTAGATTATGTTTTAGTTAAAGAAGTAGGTTTTCCTGTTCAGGCTATCCGGGGATGACGAGTTTTTATTTATTTATTTTTTATTATTATTGAAATATACGCGGTCTCACCGGATATCCCGTGACCATTTCCTACCCCAAGATGTTTTGTCCAGGATTATCCCGGGATTTTTATATTTTAGTTAGGAGTGTAACTATTTATTACTGTTACCTTGAAACCAATTACTGTTACCTTGATTATCCCGGGATTATCTTGCATATTATTATTATTGGCAACAATTTGTAAGTGTCTTGATACACAGATTAAACCCTGCAATTATTTCAAGATTTTAACCGCGCTAATTTCAACTTTTCTGTAGCGTGGTTAAACTATATTGCGTTTTTTTTTTCTTTCCGTTCTCTAGTATAAAGATATATATTGTTGGAATTCATGTGAAATACAAGCTTGTTTTTAAGGTTGTATCGATTTAACGTGCACGCAGGACTTCTGTCATGGGTTCTTCACAAGAAGAGGGGGTTAAACAAGACGACATCTCACAGACAGAAGGTAAGAATGCGTCTTTTGAGATTAAGGTATTGTTTTTTGCACGAGCTAGAGATCTAACGGGGTTGAGTGATATGAAATTGGAAGCGTCGCCTGGTACTACTGCTGGTGATTGTTTAGATAAACTTGTTGCTAAGTATCCGGGCTTGAAAGAGCTCCGTGGATGCATGGTCTTGGCATTGAATGAGGAATACACGAGTGAGTCTGAACTCGTTAAGAGTAGAGATGAGTTAGCTATTATACCTCCCATAAGTGGAGGCTAGAATCAAATGTATATATCCACAGTTTTAAATTTCTTTTTGTTGTTTCATCGTACTTATAAACGTTTGATACTGTTTTACATAATGAGTGTATCTTTTACTTGAATGGAGTTAGTTCTAGCTTTCGGTACTTATATGTGGTAGTCCTGCATAGCTGTTAAACATGAAATGGCTAGTCGTACGCTTGATTATTAAGAGGCTAACATGTTTATGAATTTACGACGACTTGTGAATGCCAAAACTTATACTCGTACATCGTTGGTGCACAAAGACATATATCATCATTATCATTATCAAAGCATAACCTGTAAACATTTTTAGGTAACACTTTCACGACTTGTGAACATTTACAAGAGGGGTTTTTTTTGTTGCTGCTTATATTCAAAATGGTTGTATTTATAACTTGGATATATATGGCCTAACCAGCATATATTATATCCTTGTGACTATTTCCTAGCCTTTTCCCTGACCTCTCTAAAAATGTTACTTGGAAGATTCGAAAATGAAATCTTTTGTGACAGCTTAATTTTGTAAAAATATAAAACAAGCTATTAAGTGGTTGGCACTCTGAGTTTCATATAAGCTATACTATACTCTATCTGTCCAACAAAACAATGGAATTAGTGGACTGAATCAAACATAAAAAAAGAAAAAAAGATCACAACTAGTCTTCTAACATCTTTACCATGTATGTGCTATATATGGAAATAAATATAATACATATGTAACTCGAACACAACCACTCCTGTTTGTGTTGCTGTCAATCAAAAGTTACACAACCACCTACAAGACAAACACTTCGACCAGGAGATGCATCAAACTAAACCTCAAGCTAAAAAACCTGACCTGACCAGACCACACTTAAGCTAGAGTTGAGTTGCTAATGCACAACGAAATTGAAGCCTCTCAAAACTTGACATGACTACTGATTTGATACAAGCAGAAAACCTAGATGTTACACTTGCTCTAGCTCCCATCCACCTAATCTCAACCCCGGGTCATAGTTTGTGAAGAGTCGGAATTCATTTCCAAGCTTGCTGGAGTGCTGTGGGCGAAATCCACATGGACGCAATCCTAGGAGTTGGGCTGCTCTATCATGCTGCACTGCACCTGAACATATAGACAGCCAAAAAACTTGGAACACACAACACTTTAAACATGAAACAAAACCCTACTAAGTAGTAACAACTATTTGTTATCCGCAGTTCATGTTTGCAATGCTAAAAATGATGATGTATCCTCATGGTTGGCTTTACAAAAATAATAGGTACTTATGGGGGCATGAAGTACAAATATGTCAAGAGCACACTACTGATGCTTAAATAAATGGTTGATTTGCATAAAATAAAAATAATTGCTAAAAAAAGGAAAGGAAGTCACCTAAATACATAGAATAGTACTAGTTTTGTAAGGCTGGAGGGAGTGCTCACACACACACACACACATCTATATCTATACAATACCCAAAAAAGGATCCAAATATACATCATCATCATCTCGGTTATGAACATCATCATCATCATCATCATCATCATCATCATCATCATCTCGGTTATGAACATCATACCCGCCGCCTTCTTTTGGAATCAACAGTTGATGGTAGCGGTGGTGGACAACCGAAGATGATGGCGGTGGAAAGATATCAACCGAAACCGAAGATGATGGCGGTGGTGGAATCAACAGGTTCTTGCTTTTTCTTTCTTTCTTTGTTGATGGTGGTGGTGGGTAGCTCCGGCAGTGGTGGGTAGACTCCATTTGATATGTAGATATGTATTGTTGCATATATATGGAGTTGCAAGAAGTTGCAGACCGAGTTTCAAGAAAATGATATGTGTGTATATATATATATATATATATATATTGTTGTACAAAAGAGATAGCTAATTTGAAGAAAATGGATACTAAATGGTATATTCCAAGAAAAGGTATAAGCAGCTAGATGAAATCGAATTAAGGTTTTAAAAAAAGGAAAAAAATCTCCGGCTAGGAGACAACATAGATCTTTTTTAATTAATAACCATTTGCTTAAAGCTTCATTGAATGCCATATATTTTGTTGAAGATTAAGGTATAATGGGCCGATGTCAAGTTTTACCAGCATTATTATCATTATTTATTATAATAAGTAATTGAACAATTTTTGTATCTATATAGTTTGTTGTTCTTGTGAGACTACGTAATTTAACATATATACAGTTAGGATATATTACATGGTATAGAGACATAGATCTTTTTTTTTTTTGAAAGGTAGGGATATAGAATATATTGGTTGTTAGATCTGGGAAAGAAGGTAAAGAAGGAGGAAAGAGTGTTTTAGATGGTGAATCAGGGAAGAAGATAACTAAAAAGAGGTTAACGGAGCCACATTAACGTCCGTTAAAGGGAGGGGTGTGTAATGAAGCAAAAAGTCATCTTAGGGAGATGTAATGACAAAAAACAAATAAAGGGGTGAAACTTGATAATATGGTATACCCCATGGACATGTAATGGAATTAACTCTAGTTTTATTTAGTTTCCAATATTTAATATTAGTTGTATGTTTTTTTTTTAGTAATTGTTTTAGTTGTATGTTTTTTATAGTAATTGTTTTAGTATTTTTAATATTAGAATTTTGTATTAGTTTTATTTTTATTTAATGAAATATTGAAGTTACAAAAAAGAAAAAAAAAATGAGATGGGGGAAAGGAAGAGATGCATTTCCTAGTGATTGGGGATGATGGGGGATGGATGGAAGATTGATGATGTGGAAGATGGGGGAAGGGAAAGTATGCACTCTCTCCCCCATAATGAATCTAACATGTTAACCATATATACATTGGAAGGAAGTATGAGTGATAGCCAACCCAACATGCTTCAAACCAAACTAAAGATTTCCTGTTTTAACACATTACCCAACATGCCCATTTTGCCACCTCTGTGAGTTAATATCTATGTTTTATCTCACAAGGGTATGCTAACAGACACATAAGAAACAAAGAAGAAAATGAAAAACTGCGCAAGTAAATGAATGATAGAAAACATGCTGACCTGTTAGTAAAAGCAAGTACGATTCTCCAGGTTGCTTAAGAAAACCAACAGTTTCAGAAACTTTCTCTAAGACTAACAGGAATGGGGGAAGCCCCCATAGGGGCATCTCGCGACACGTGGCGGGTGACTTGGCAAAGGGGCATTCCCTCATTTTTGTGGGAGTGGGGGCATTCTCTTTATTAATATAAATAAATTTGTAATATAAATAAATTTTATACCTTTATTAATAAAATATAAATATAAAAAGAAAAAAAGTATCATAAAACACTTTGAAGAGATCGTTGGCAGTGAAAAGATGGAGGGCCCACCATGCAGGATTCCTTTTTCAATTTTTGAGCAACTTTCATTTTGGAACGAAGCTCGCGTATCAATGCAAGGTCACGCCTTGCGGGGTGGTTGTGAGGGGCGTGGTGGGGCGTGGTCACATCAAAAAGGAAAGGGGCACGCCCCCATTCCCATCGGTCTAAGAAGATAGCATCATAACACAAGTTTAGCATTTATTATACACTAAAATCAAGTCATGGAGTAGACGAGAATCCATCTTTATCCATATTTTTATGTGGATGTAAAAACAAGAATTGCCTAATGCTTATTTATATTGTTCATTTGTAAACCAAATTGCTATTTTATATATTCCATTTGTAGCCCAAGTTATCTGACTATTCAACTTTGGTTCAACCTTCAAGACCCAAAACATGCTCTTTTAAATCAAATAGTTTGAATATTTTTATGTCTGGCTAATCACCCTAAATTATGTGCAGATCGACATATATATAATTAAAATCAGTGGTATAAGAAAAAGATTATACTATCATGTAAACCTTTTTGTCGGATATGTTTTACGACGCTTAGAAATGTATTAGCGGCGAGCAAAATGGAAACAACCTAAAGTGTGAAAATGGGATTATTGGAGAGCAATAGAAGTGTCGTGTTAGCAGGCAAAGCACTAGAATGCTACATCTTAGATGGTGAAAGAAGAAAGTCCGGTAACATAAAAGTTCAATAATTAACAAAGTAATTTAGGATATAAACAATGATAATAAAATCAAAATATGCTTCAAGTATTTTTGGATCAAAAACTATGTAACATAAAAGTATAAAACTAAAGAAATAAAGTTACAATTTTTACGAGGCATAAATAAATAAATAATAGTATAGCTGGATTTTTCAGCCAAAAAACACTTATCTTGAAAAAACTTTCTAAAATACCCTTCAACAATAACACAAAGAGAAAAACCAGTCCTCCAACAATGCAAAAATGCAAAAGAAACCATCTGCTTTTTTCCTCAATCATCCTGCTCAAAAAAACTCATTAGACATCTCTATTTCTTTCAACTTCTTCTTGACATCATCAGCAGTAGCCTCAAGACTTGGTTTATTCCGACTTCGACTCACTTGACTCACCTAGCGTAAACCGGACGAACCTCCTAACCTTTATGTTCTCACCAATGGCTGCAACCGTTTGCTTCACAAAATCTTTTACAAGAACTGAATCATCTTTAAGAAATGGTTGTTCAAGAAGAGCAAGCTCCCCGAGCCTCTTCGCTACCCTCCCGTCCACAATCTTTCCCCTTATACTCTCGGGTTTTGACAAAATATCCTCTCGTTGCATCTCGATGTCTTTCTCTTTGCTCACGATGCTCTCGGGAATATCTTCAATGGAAACATACTGGACTTTGGGGCATGCAACAACTTGCATGGCTAAATCATCAACTAATTCTTTGAATTTTTCACTTCTGCCCACGAAGTCGGTTTCACAGTTGACTTCTATTAGAACTCCTATACGAGAGTCGTGAATGTAGGACCCGATTCTACCTTCAGCTGCTAAACGGCTTGATTTCTTGTCGGCGGTTGAAAGACCTTTCTTTCTGAGATATTCTTGGGCTTTCTCAAGGTCACCTCCGGTTTCAGAAAGAGCCTTTTTGCAGTCCATCATACCTGCACCAGTTTCTTCACGTAGTTGCTTCACTAATGTTGCTGAAATTGTTGCTTTTGGAGCCCTAAAGAAAGAAAAGAACTATGTCATTTCACGTTTACAAAAGATAACAACTAAAATTAAAAATTCAAGAGAGAGAGAGAGACAGAATTGATTGTGGAAAAATCTGAAACCGAGAACCAAACCATGAACCAGATTCTAAGAAACGCTTGGGACTGAAAAACCAAACAGAATACAGGCAGCCAGGGTTGGCTCCTTGGGTTTTCTAGGTCTGGTTGAAAAATTCATATATTTTGACCTAAAAGTCAAATTGTATTTCTTTTCTTGAACAGATGAGTAACTAATAGAAATGACCCACCAATGCACGTGCATGTCTTAATGAATTTTTAACAGCAATAATCTGATTGTAAATCACACTTTTCACATGGTGCTGGGTTGAAGTAGCATCTAAAGAATTTTCAGCGAAATACTGTCTACTTTACACCCCAGAAATTAGAAGAGGGTTGAGCAGGTTCGGTAATGAGTCAAAACGGGTCATTTCTAATATGGTTGAAACAGGTTTGGCAAGGCCGACCCAGATATACTTTTGTTATTCTTTTCCCTTTTTTAAAATAAAATTAATGTGTTATTACGAACTATATTGTTACAATTAAAATTTAATAAGCTCTTTTTAAAAAAGTGATTTAGAATTTATGCATTTGGCCCGTTTCCTTTTGAGTTAAATCTTTAGCTTTAACCCACTGACCCATGAAGATAAAACATAACCCAAATTGATACATTTGTATATAAATGGGTTGAAACTGCCATTTCTACACACACACACACACACACAAAAAAAAAACCCGACTTACACATCAGCAGCGTCAACGGTTTCCGTTGCTGCAGGCTGTGGCTCAGTTGTTGGTGCAGAGACCTTCTTTGCTGTGGTTTGTGCAGCAACTTCTGCAGCAAAATCTTGTGATTTCTTTTCTAACCCTTCACCAAGGTTGAACCTCACAAACCGTTTGACTTTTATATTTTCTCCAATCGTTGCAATAGTTGAATTTATGAAATCTTTAACCACAACTTTGTCATCCTTAATGTAAGCCTGCTCAAGCAACGCCAGCTCATCAAGCCTCTTCTTAATTCTTCCCTCAACAATTCTAGGCCTAAAATTCTCAGGTTTTGACAAAAGGTCTTCTTTTTGCATTTCGATTGCTTTCTCTTTCTCAATGGTCTCTGCGGGAACGTCTTCTGGAACTAAATATTGAACTTGAGGGCATGCCGCCACTTGCATTGCTAAATCATTAACTAATTCTTTAAATATGTCTCCACGTGATACAAAATCGGTCTCACAATTGACTTCTACGAGGACACCTATTCTGCTATCATGAATGTAGGAACCGATTCTACCTTCAGCTGTGGCCCGGCTTGCTTTTTTGTCAGCACTTGCCAACCCTTTCTTCCTTAAGTACTCTTGAGCTTTGACTAAATCGCCCTCGGTTTCTGCAAGTGCTTTCTTGCAGTCCATCATACCCGCACCGGTTTCTTCACGGAGCTGCTTTACAAGAGCAGGGGATATCGTGGCTGCCGCACAAAATGGAAGGTGTTACTAGGGGGTAGGGGGTGTTTGGATGTGCAGTTTCAACATGATTGGGTGATATTGAATACTCGAAATCAGAAAATCAACAAAAATAGAACGAGATACCGGAAAGGGTATATAAGTTATAATAATGATTAACCTTTAGTGACGGTTTCCATAGTGTCAGCTACTTCAACTTTTTTGTCATCAACTGGAGCCGAAATTTCAGCAGCTATTTCAGCTTTTGCTTCCGGTTCCTCAATTTGATTTTCAGTGACTTCATCAACAGGAGACGGAATTTCAGCAGCTACTTCAACTTGTATTTTCGGTTCCTCAATTTGATTTTCAGTGACTTCATCAACAGGAGACGGAATTTCAGCAGCTACTTCAACTTGTATTTTCG
>JAOXNX010000035.1:20218235-20229032 GCA_028566075.1 Solidago caesia | reverse complement strand
CCAAACCAATTAAATAGGAAAAAAACCAAACCAAGAATTGAGATTGAATGCATTTCGATTTCATATTCAAATCAAAAGACCCAAAATTTATCGGATGACAAATGATGCTGGTTCAACTGGTTATGGTTTTTCCCATAGGTTTTGGGTCTGGTTCTTTAAAGTGACATGCATGTGAGCCTAACCGTTGTTTGATGAGGTGCTCCGTAATGTCGTTAGTCGACTGGACGTTAAAAAAAAAATATTATCGGATGAATTTGGACTAACACAACATCAAACATAAATGACATTAGCATAAAGGCATCATCACGATCGCGTGTTGGTGTATATGGAAGGCTCGAAACAAGAAACGGTTCTCAAATGTCAATGTGAGCCCTTCTTAGATTATGTTGAACATCAAATCAAATCATTGTGATTTCTTTAGTATAGAACAAGATCAAAACATAGAAACATCTCTTGGATAGATTGGAATTCTTTCAACTTAATGTAATTTTTGTATGTATTGGGTTGGTCACCCGACGAATTGTCTGTGCGGTATTTTGTATGTTTTTGGTTGGCCACCCGACGATTTGTCGGTGTAATTTGTGAATAAAAGTTACTTTAAAAGGAAGAAAAAAAAAAGAAAAAAAGAAAACCAAAAAACAAGCCCAAAAAGATTACTTGTAAGACTTACAATGTAAGTTACAATTACAAAAGTCTGCTTAGATCATTGCACCGGGATATTAAAAAACCCGACGAACGTCCGAGAAGCAACTACCGGCGACTGAAAAATCAAACCATAAAACTATTCAGTAACTTTCAAAACACACACACACACAAACACACCTCCAATTTTCTCAGAAAATATTTGCAGATGAGATCAAACATTGTCTCTGAGGTATTACATCAAACACCTTTATGATGATGATGATGTACTCATTTCATGTTTTTTATACTTTTAGTTACTATATAAACTAATCGTTGCTATTGGATTTCGATTATTTTTCATTATTTAGCGACAATTGCAATAATGTTTATGGTTACTTTTGTAATTTAGTTAGTATTTGGAAACTTTTAGTAGGGTTTTTGGAAGTTACCATAAGGTAAAAAAAAAGAGTTGAAATGCTAAGATTATTTTGTAGGCGAATTTTGGGTGGTATATTGTATTTTAGGCTTAATCGAGCCGGAAATCGTGGATTGAAACGGTAACTAGAGGGGAAATGGGTAAGTGTAACAGATGTGGTCTAGGTGCAAAATGATTGAATCCCTTTTAGATGGGTAAGGAAATATCTTCAATATTACAATAGAAGCTTTGAAAAGCTTCCTAAGATTAGCTTCTCAAAAAGAGCTTATATAAGCTTAAAAGCTCACCCAAATACTTAAACTAGTTTCTTTAAAACAAAATAAGCCTAAAAAGCTATAAGCAACCCAAAAAAAGCTAAAACAAGTTTCTGGGGCTTATTTTCTGACTAATTAGCTTATTTTCAATATTTTAAGTCATGATAAGCTTATAATGCTAAACATAAAAAGCCATATAAAAAAAAGGCTATAAGCTAGGCCAAACTCCTGAAATTTTATTATGGGATCAGTTGTTTTTAAATGAATACACGTTTGCAACGTAATTGTATGAATTCTACTTTAGAACTGCTTTTGTATATGTTTGACTTTTAATTCCATTGCTATTGTATGTATGTGGTGACTCTATCCATAGGAAACGGAAACTCATCTGCGTTTTTCGATCGTACTGAAACGCGGTACAAAATCGTACCAAACGTGGCTGGTTCGCGATCATAACGTGAAATTGAGGAGTTCCTGTTTTGGGGAATTATCGGATTAATTGCCCGAAGAACACGTACCGGACTTATTTGGAACCCCGTACCAATGCTGATGAGCCGCCCTACCAGATCCAAATATAATCTTCAGTGTATTTAATTTGAAGATATGGCTGACCTTTTTTAATTTGGTTTGAATATGGAAAGGGTTGGGCCAATTGTGCCTGTTTAAATTAATTGGATGTCTTCAAATATATACCATATTTACCTATTGGCTTTGAGTCTATAAATTGATATAACAATCTTATTATATTCATTCACAAAAACTATTCCATATCATACATACGGCAGTAATACAATTCAATGGCAAAGGAAAAGGAAAAAGACAAAGGCTAGATTAGTTTTATGAAGTTTATGTTATATTATGAATTTTGATTATGAAAAGCTTTTGAATTTTAGTATGAACAAGAAATTTCTATTATAAATTTTGGTTGTTAATATGTTTTGTACCGAATTCACGTACCGAATATGGTACACCGTATCGCGTACCTAATTGGCGTTCCGAATGAACCTACCCCCCTCGTACCGGATTTTAGAAATGTACGAACCGCGTACCAGTTTTCGTTTCGCATATCGAACCGTACCGCGATCCATGTGACTATGACTCTATCATGTTAACCAGCGTTTTTGCTGATAATAACAACCTCACTTCAAAGGTACCACATTATAAGTACTAGTGCCATGTCGCTGGTTTACAAGTCATAAGAGTTCATATACATTGAAAGTTAAAAATTTAGAGTTTGATACATAGGGAAGCAAGTTTTAGAGTATGATATATACTATAGCGTTTCGTGTTAGGTAACCCGATAGTATTTGGTGTTTTATCTTGTATTAAGTTTAAGTTGTGGATTGAATAGGCAGGGTTGCAAACAAGAGTTAAGCAATGGTGGGAAGGCATACCTTTTCTTACTTCTACGGTGGTTGCAGTTTGTGCGGCAATTTACTTGGTTTGTCTTTTTGTTGGATACGACTCTTTTGCGGAAGTATGTTTCTTGCCATCTGCCGTTGTTTCAAAGTTTCAAGGTATGTAACGTTTTCTAATTCACAAGGTTGTTACCGGCCGGTCCAACCGGCTTTTTGCAAAATGCCGGTTCACGGGTGGCGGTTTTTTCGAACTGGTTTGGAACCGGACCGGGTGAACCGGACCGGGTTTTGACCGGTTTCAAACCAGGCAAAGTTGGTCCATTCTCTTTTTTTTTTTATTTATAAATTTTTGGTAACTATTACATAAAAGGAACAAAACCTTATTTGAATGTGTTTAACTTTTGAATCATTAGTGTTAGAACTTGTTTAACTTTTGAATTATTGTGCTAAAATTTGGTTATTTTTGAATAATTAATGCTATAACTTAATATTATTAAACTTACGTTGTATTCAAGTTAGAATTAGTTTGGTATTATTATGGTAATGTATACTTCCTTTGGTATCCGGTTCGACCCTGGTCCGACCAGTAAAATATTGATTGGCCGGTTTAGTGTCCGGTCCGGTTTTCAAAACATTGCTCGCTCATATATCATCATCCACGATCGTCTTTAACTCTTTTTTTTTTTCTTTTTTATTATTAATTTTTTTGTGTGCAGTTTACAGGGTTTTCACATCTATATTTTTCCATGGTTCAATACTTCATCTTGTATTCAATATGTTGGCTCTGGTTCCTTTAGGATCAGAACTGGAAAGAGTTATGGGCTCAATTCGTTTGTTATTTGTGATTGTTCTGTTGGCTACCAGCGGTGCTGTTTTCCACCTTTTGATTACGTTAATCGCTGCTTACAATCCGGTTTACTCATATGACTATTTCATGTATGAGTGTGCTATTGGCTTCTCTGGTGTTCTATTCTCTATGATTGTTATAGAGACGAGCTTAAGTGGAGTCCAATCTAGAAGGTCAGTTTCTTTAATATTGAAGCTAATTTGATATTTTGTAACTGATCTATTTCTTATCTTTTTCAGTGTGTTTGGACTTTTTAACGTGCCTGCTAAGCTGTAAGTACTTGTATATGTATCACTTAAGCTCATTTGTTTTCATTTTTTGAAATATTCATGATATGTAACTTGTGATCGCAACATTTTTTCAGGTATCCATGGATATTACTGTTGGTGTTCCAGCTTCTTATGACAAACATCTCGTTGCTTGGACACTTATGTGGGATTTTATCTGGATTTGCATGTAGGGTTTTTCTTTCTCTCCTTGGTCATAAGCATTCTTCCATTATTTTTGTTCTTATGCCACACTTGTTGATTTCAGATACTTATGGTTTATTCAACTTCATAATTCCGGGGAGCTCTTTCTATTCGGGCATAGAAGCATCTCCTTGGCTCGTAAGTATCACTCTGGATCATTTTGAGATTCATTTATGTTCAAATGTATTTCTTAAGATCTGGATTAAATCTTAACTATATAACCCAGTGGGCCTCAATGCTGGTGGTATTTGTGGTAACCTTTCAAGTCATCAACCTAGTCCCATGATGGACTACTTGTAGATATGTGTGAATTTTGTGTGGATGTGTGAAGTCGGGGAATATTTTGCAAGAAGCTATCCCTCTTTTTATATATCTTACATTTCTGATTTAGTCTGTTCCACTATAGCTATTGTTCAAGCTACACATGATGCAATTCATGTTGTTTTTTTCTTCAACAACATGGAAGAGAAATCACATACACATGTATCCTAAATAACTCAAAGCCACAACCTAAGTGTTACTACCATTGAGCCAAATCCCACTTGGAATCTAAATTTGTTATTCATACGAATACATCTTTTTTAGAAATTGTATATTGTTCCAGTAATATCTTGGTAAATTGATTCTTAATAATCTTCACTCTGATCAATGTTCTTTAAAAACAACTTAAATTCAGAACTCATCCCATATTCTTGTTTTTATGACTCTGTTCAACTCGTCTTTAATTTCTCGCATGAAAATGATGTGCTCTGTCTGATTATTACTTGATAGCTGCCTGTTCCAGCATTATTTTATTTGATGGCATGTTTAGGTTGTTGTGTGAGGGTGCAAGGCCCAACATGAAAGATCTCCTTAGCACCTATTTCTGCGAGAGGCGCATGCCTTAAAAAATTTTTACCTGCAAGCTGGCACACACTTGCATGAGTATAAACGCTTTTCAAACAGGACAAAGAGGCATATGTAGTTATAGAATCATCAATCATATCTATTATAATATCTTTGACATCGATTTGCATCATACATAGTGACTATCAACTTGCATTTAAACTAATTTTGGACATTCATTTAAGGAATCATCCATTTACAAGCTTAACCATAATATCCATTTTGGTTGCTAATTATTGTACAGTAGTTTATAAAAGAATCTTCTTTTGAGGTCATTGATATCAGCTTGAACTAGTTCATATTTCATAATAATATGAAAACTCGTTCATGTCCTTTTTTCCCAAACAAACATCTCTAGTTTCTCTTAACACTTGCTGATGATTATGTTTTAATTTGTATTTTGTTTGCAGTCAAGTTGTGTGCGTAGACCAAAATATATAATGTGCACAGGTGGGGATCCCTCTGGATACATCCCTACGTACTCTACTCGTAATACAACATCTGGGTAGGTTCTCCCCGTCTCAGGATATATACTGTCCCCTAAGTTGCTAGAATTTTTCTGATGTATATTAATCTAAATTAAATTCTCAGTGAAACGCTTGCTGGAAATATGTGGACAAATTTGTCGTCTTGGATGCCACGGAGAGAGGTGCCTCCCCAGGTACGCTCTCAATTGAGTGTTTCCTTTTTGCATATGTTGCATTAACATTTGTTGCTTAGAAACCGAAATACCAACTTCAACTCTCAAAATTGATATATCTTTTAGAATATTTTTTTTATCAAACCCATAAGAATATTGTTGTTAGAATTGTATAAATCATAAAACTTGGCAAATACAAGTTTGAAAGTTCAAAAGATAAGAAGTTGCAATCTCAATCCAGTTAAATGTAAACGGATAAGTCAGGTTCATATTTTATTGATAACAGGTCAAGTATTGAAAATTGCTGAAATTGAAACTGGTTAAAGAAGTCAAAAGTTGCCTAATGTGTATTCAAATGCTTAATGCTCTAAAAGCTATTGCGTATTTATTTACATTATATTGTTTTTGCAATCATAGTTATTAATAATAAAAACTTTAGCTATTGCACTACAAAATACAGTGTTGGTCCGTTGGCCCAACCTGACTGACCTGTTTTTAATACATGCACTTAAAAATGACTTGCCCAACCCGTCTGCTATGTCACCTCTAAAAGATGACTTGTGAGATTAAATTGTGTATCATGTTTATGGGTTGTGCATTTTATGTTTCCTTTCTGATAAATTTGTGCAGCCAACAGAAGAAAATAGCAGGTTCCCTGGACGTGGAAGGACACTTGGTGTAACTCAAATGGAAGCAGTCTCTACTAATAATTCTGATTCAAGTCTACAGGCTAGACTGTTAGAAAGTGGCAATAGCCCAGTACACCCTTCAAGCCAGGAAGCAATAGGGGCTGGACAGCAGAGAAACGATAGGAGGTATTACAATGTATGATGCAATACTAAATTAGTGTTTTGTACTTGCAATTCACTCGTGGGGTTATATAAGGGGTTGGAAATGGGCGAGCAGGACAATTGGTCGAAATGGGTCATTTTTGGAAACATGTTGGGTCTAGCTCACATGCTAAAACTTTTTTGTACAACCTCTAGACATTTTTATAAACAATTCTATGTGTTAAAATAGGATTGTATAAATTTATGTTATTACATTACAGTATTGATCTAAACCTTTTAATAAAATAATTTATAAGGCTTATGAGGCTGTATAAAGTAAAATTCACTTTGGATTACTTTTAACCAGATTGACCAGTAACACTTTAGCTAATTATACGACACTAACACTAGATATCTAGTTTGATCATCTTATTACAATAGTTGGGGAGTTTGACGATATAGATACCATCTGTCATAGACTTAAATTGAAAATTAGTAGCACTCGTGGCTTGTCCTTTGGGGCTTGGGGGAGCTCGACAGAAGCAATGACGGGTCCTTTTATATTTTTCAACTTTTTATATACCTCCAAGTCATCATCATCAATGTATAACCCAGGTATGTAAAAAAGTTGGACAAAATATAAAGACCCATCATTGCTTTTGTCGAGCTCCCAAGCCCCAAAGGACAAGCTACAAGTTGCTACTTATTTTCAATTTGAGTTCTATGACAGTCAAACTCATCAACTATTGTAGTAAGATGATCAAACTAGATATCTAGTGTTAGTGTCGTTTTATTCTAATTTTGACATAACCCAACTCAACATAACCTAATTATTTAGGAGGTTATTTGCTTATTATGCTTTTCTAGTTACAAGTTTGTTTTTTTCTTCAATTTAATGCTGGCCTAAGGCACCAAAAAGGAGCAAAACTATGAATTGTGTTAACAGTTTGAAAGTTGGTTGAATCATATTTTTGCTGTTTGTATTTTAGGCAGCCAGGGGTAAATACCACAGTAGCAGCAACTCTAGGTGCTCCAGCCAATCAGGTTATAATATTTAAGCAGAAAAGCTACCACCTATTTTTTTTATAAAAAAAATTTGTTTATATATTATATAAATAAAAATGGGTATAACGTTTGTCTTAAAATGAATATTGCTTAAGAAAGAGGAATTATACACAACTCATAAGCAGTACCAAATGTATCTTGCCTAATTTTACATAAATACAGGTAACGATTCCATCGGATGATGAGATTCAAAAGCTTTTAGCAATGGGTTTTGATAAGGTAAAACAATGATTCTTATGAAGATATTTTGTGATGCCTCCCTCCCTCTGCCATGTTTGTTTAAGATGTTTTGGGGTTATTCCAGACACAGGTGGAAGTTGCACTAGCAGCTGCTGATGGGGACTTGAATGTAGCTGTTGAAATACTCATGACCCAACAGGTAAATTTCTAAGAACTTTTTGTAGATGCACACTGAGTCCTGATGCTGGCCCCTTTAGTCCAGGTCCAGAAACCACTCAAAGTTAGACATTCTGATTTTTTGTCTGCTATTTAGTGTTTTTATTAGTTAAACTATTTTTACGTGTAATGTAAGCGTAAATTTAAATACTTTTTCTGCATTTATAAACCTAGTCTGAGGTATTTTTATAAATGATTTTTCTATTCTCTGTAAAAGATTTTAAAACTGTGATGACTAATATTAAATATTTAAACAAAAAAAAATTGGATTCTTTATATCTGAATAGGACTTTGTTAAAGACGGGTGAAGAGGGGGCACAAATAAAACTGTGATGACTAATAATAAATATTTAAACAAAATAATTGGATTCTTCATATCTGAATAGGACCTGGTTAATACGGGTGAAGAGGGAGCACAAATAAGGCCCTTTTATTAGTTCAAGGACCGGGCTTAAGTATTGCATCAGGACCAGGTCTTTTAGGGACCGGGACCAGTCCCGCAGAGGACCGGGCCTTTGTGCTCTACCCTATTATTTTGTACACGGAGATAACATATTGAAAATTTTTGTTGGCATTGTGTAGGCATGAGTTGTACAAGCTGTTTGTTGATGAGTTTGCTGATAGAACTAGCCTATATAGCTCAGAAAGGCCCATGCTTGCGGTTATCTGCCTCTTTGTCCAATGACCTTTCTAATTGTACCTTTTTTCATATCTTTAGTTTCTTGTTAGGCAACTGTATACAGTATTCGTTGACGATGAAAAAAATGGAAAGTTATTGTGTTGATGATTTGGGCTCTCAATGTGAGCATTAGGATAATGTGCTACTCATCAAAAATCGCACTTCTCGTGTACTTGAGTGTTTGTATATAATTGCTGATGAAACTTAAAGATTTCATTTTTGTGCACAAATGTATTTTTTTGTGTGTGTGGCAGTCTCTGGTTTGTCTTTTTATAATGTGCATAGTAGTTGCCAAGACAGCAACACTTGCCTTTTGTATGCTACCTTGCTTCTCGTTTTTTAGATGTAGCAAAATGGAGGGCCAGGGTGCCAGGCGGTTTGGGGAGTGGTCAGCATGGTCTCATCGGTTTGTTGACGCCTAACGGCAATTAAAAAATAAATGTTTTTTTCCTCACCTAAAACTCCATAAATACACTAATATTTTGACCATAACAATTCATTTTACAAAATTTCATTTTACACCACCAATATGAACACATTTACAATTCGTTGGTCCGAGGATGAAGTGTTATCATTAACACAAGTTTGGATGACTGTTTCGGAGAATCCATTTAGCTCGAATTATTTTTGGTCTCGAGTTTTTGACATCCACAACAACCAGTGGGCACGTCCCAACCGCTTTAAAGATTAGATTACCGCAAAATGGAGCCACGTGCTAAAGAAAATAATTCAATGGAATATATATATATATATGGTGTGAGCGACACAAACATTCTCACATCAACGTTTAAGATGTACTCGGAAACTAATATTCATTCGTTCATCCATATTTCGTTGTGGATGTTTTTCAAGGATAATAGGCTGGATATGTAATAAATTTATTTTTAATGTATTTGTATATTTAATATAAATGTAACAAGTTTCTTTTTATTAATGAAATGGGTCGGAGATTGTTTGATTTTAATTCTGTTCAACTAAATAAACTTTTATTCAACTAAAACATTACATAGAACATTACAAAAAAAACACACATTTACATAAAGATTTAAAACCCTAAAATTTTAAGTCGTCGTTTGCTTTCATGACGCGGTTCAAAGCTCGTTATTTGCGCGTTTTCAAGATTTTAAGTTCTTGCCCTTCATAGCCATCTAGATTATGTCTCAAAATCATCAAGTTGTTTTCTTCTTCAACTCCTTTCATGTTGAGGAAGCAATCATTTTGTCGTTGAAGTCGTTTTGTCCATACTTTTCGAAGGTTGTAAAATGTAGTTTGTATGTGAAAATGTATAGAATGAGTGAAAAGGGAAGAATTTGTTTGAAAAATGTAAATGAATATGGGGGGTATTTATAGAGGTGAAAAAGGAAAACAAAAACCCATAAAACGGCTAGTTTCTTTAAGAAAATTGAATACCGACCAAAAAAATATGGGTATTTATGAAAATGTAGTTTTTTTTTTTTTTTTAACATACAACGGTCTCAAACAAAAAAATAAAAGATTCCAACGTGGAATCGACGAAGCAACGTCGACACGCGACCATGCATGACCCGACGCCGATCACCACCAATATGGGGAAAGGTTCGGTGCTGGCCGGATGCCGACCCCATATCCGGTGCTCTAATCGTCTTGTATGGACTGGCTTGACCTAAGATAATAAAGATGATAATGGCAGTTCATATGCACTTTGACCAGCAATTAATGATAATAATTAATTATTTTCCAATTCCTTGCTACACATTTCCTCAAACACTTTCATGATGTCAAAATTTGTTGCGTTAATATATAAATTTAAGTTTGTAACTTGGTTATTTCAAAAAAGTAAAAGAACAGAGATATACAAACTAGGGGTGTTCACGGTCCAAAAACCGAACCGAACCATGAGTGTTGTGGATCGGACCGAAAACCGATTATGTGCTAAATGTGGAACCGAGAACCAGACATGGTAAGTCGGTTGGTCCATGTTCGGTTTGTTGTCGGTCTTCGGGTTTATAAGGTTGGACCGAGACCCATAATTAATTGGTGAAATCGATTGCATTTACATGTTCATTCACGCCGCATAAGATACTATTGAGCTCAAGTTTTTTTTTTTTTTTTTTGATTGTTGATCATCAACTCATGTATTCCTAGATTTTTTAGTCATATATTCTAACATCATCAAACCACCCACGATATGGAGGATGATGTCTATCAGCATATTGATAAATGCAACCTCATTTGTAATATGTTTTTTTTTCCTACGAGAAGATGAATAACTAGTATCTCAGTAACTAACTATCTAAGCAACTGTCAAAGACATGTGGTAGAGCTGTAGAGTTGGTTAAGGCTTTGGGCTTTAGTATAAGTGACTAAGGTTCAAGTCGAATCTTGGAGGAGGCA
>JAOXNX010000035.1:20172668-20199388 GCA_028566075.1 Solidago caesia | reverse complement strand
AAAAATCTAATAAATAGAAGGTAAACCAAAAGTTAGATATAGTTAATATCCAAAAAAAATAACAAATAAAAAGTAAACATTATTTAAAAGCATGATTTAAAAAGAAAAGACAAAAAAAAAACCAAAAATAAAAAACTAAAACCTAATTTATTTTTAAAAGAAAAAAAAAATAAACATTAGCTTAAAGCATGACCCAAAAATTAAAAATATATACATCCAACTCAAGGTAAAATCATGACCCAAAAAATAGAAAAATTAAATGTATAAAGAAAAAAAAAAGAAATAAATATTAAGTAAAAACATAAAAAACCTAAAACCAAAAAAAAAAAACCAAGCAAGCAACCTGACAGGCAGCTACGCATCAGCCTGACAAGCTGCATGCTATGCATATAATATATATATATATCATATAATATAATATAATATAATATAATATAATATAATATAGTATGTATAATATAATATATAATATAATATAGCAAACTTGGAATATAATATAGCAAACTTGGGCACGCAACCATAAGCCCAAGTTTGCAATTGTATAGTATGTAATTTCAGCAAAGTGGACCATGTAACTATTGGTGGGCTTATCAAATCCAAGTGGCCTGTATTAGCCTGGATCAACAAACCAAATCCAACAAGCCTAACCCGTTTAGATCGACCGACCCATTATTATACCACCTTTTTAACCCAATTATATTCGGCCATTCACTTATGTTACTTTTTTACATTATACTCATTCTCCATTTTTCCAGTTCGGTTATTAAAGGACAATTATGGTTCACCATGATGTTATCATCACATTTTTAATTCTTTTCTATTCCTAATATATTTTGAATATGTTTATAACTTTAAGTTAATTTAATATAATATGATCAACATCCAATTATCTATGACAAAATATATATATATATATATATATTGCACAAAATTATACTTTATATATATACCTTAGTTCCTTTACAAATTTCAAATGCACGTGAGAGAAGTTGAGCAGCATTTTCCCGTTGCGCTTTTCTCACTGATTCCACCATTGAAGTAGAAGTATACATTGCTACATAATCATAATAATAATCACAATAAATCATTAATCGTGTCATTTTTACATATATAGCTAAGAAAAATACAACTCTACGAATTAAAGGAGATAAGAATGAATTTAAACTTTAATATAAATAAATAAGTTCATGAATAAAAATTCATAATAAACATAAGGGTTGTTACTAACAAATACTAATAAAAATAAATTATATATAAAGAACACAATATATATGCCATCTTTTCATAGAAGGGGTGGTCAGAGGGGTTTCCCGAAACTCTACAGGGCCAAATTCGGTGAATTTTGCCGAGACTGGTGGGGTCGTGAGATTGTCATTCAAAAAAAAGAAAGAAAAAAAAGAACGCAATATATAACACATACAAGGTTCAGCAGGAAATGTGTAACGCTCAAAAGGCTCCATAACATGAACAATGGTGACAATTCCTTGTTCCGGGTCGGGTTCCATTTCCGGGTTTTGATCACCTGGTACATGAACATGTTCTTTAAACAGCTTTTCAAGGGTCCATTTTAAGGCATATAAACTACGGTCACTCTCGTCTACTGCGACCATGACAGTCAACCTCTTCTTCTGTCTACCCTCCGCCGGCATTGAAGGCGGCGTACCAGTCGTGTTCCGTTTGCTTCCGTCATCACTTGTCTCTGTTTCCATTTTTGGTTTTGTGTTTCTTTTTGAAGTGATAAGATAGTATTAAGGATGATCATATATGAGGTGTGTTTGCATACGTGGCGAATGGAGATACACGTGGCGTTAATATGTTCTGACGTGGAGAGTTCTTGCATTGCCTATAAACTGAAATAATTTGTTGGATGTATGTTTCATTTTGTTGTGTCATGAAGTACCATGTTCTTTTGTAGTTTTGTATATCATTTTAGGTCCACGTATTTGGTGTTAGTAATTTTATTTTTATTTTTATTTAACTAATAGATTGAGTACTGGAGTACAGTTATATATTGTCAAGCTCAACTCGAGTTTAAAATTTGGCTCAACTGTGTCTTTATTTTCAAACTCGAATAATTTAATCGACACTTTTGATTATATTTCCACCTGACTAGATAATCGATGTTAAAATAATACTTCCACTGTTTCATTATGATTATTATTGATTGTCTATGATCACGTGAATTAAGATATATGGTTTCGGTTTTGTTAATGGTAGCTTTAGGATTGTTAATAAAAAAAAATTATAGGTATTTAATTGCATTCAGATTTTTCTTTTAAATTAAAGATTTCAATAAATATAATTATTTATGTATCCACCAATATACTAAAACATAATTGCTATATTCTTTGATCGACATGTGGTTCTTTCTCTGAGCGACACATGTTCTTTTTATTTTTAACATAAAATATTATATTTATTTAGTTATGTTATATAATTAAAATATATTTATTAATTAATGAAATATATCCATAACTTAACATACCATATATTATATTAAAGATTATCTTTACCAAATATGCGTACTCATGAAGTTTATATGCTACTATTAACTTTAATTCCATATATAATATAGTATAATATAATTTATTTTAGTCTAAAATATATCAAGTTTATTCGTTCAATTTGGCCTCTCATAGCTGATCATCGAATTTCCTCTTTAAAAAGTAAGGTAAATCACTAAATAATTATTTAACTATTCATTCAATATTAAGCAATTTGCTCGATTGATATTACGCTACCAATAAAAAAAAACACATTATATAATGGAGCATATACAAATTTAATTTTCTTTACCATCGTACGATGTATATAACCAATCCATACATCATACGGATATTAATACTAGTTTAATATAGTCAAAATTTTCTTTTAAGTGAGATGTATAATTGAAATCTTATATTTAAAAAGAAAATTTAAATATTATTATTGCAAAAGTTACATTACATACAGAAATTAAAATAATAAAACATTCCCAAAATACATCACACATATTATTCAAAGCTCAAACTAACAAAAATCTTTTATTTTCACATTCCTTTTACTTATTTTTAGCAACAAAACTTAGGTAGACCTAAATTACAATATCAAAAACAATTGGACTTCAAATATAACAATGAAAGCTCTAGAATAAATCCGTAATTTGGACAAGAGTCATAGTTTACTTTGGAACTTGTAAAAAAATTTTAGAAAAGTCAAAATTAGGATGCAAATGTATAATGGTCAATACTAATTATTCAAGCAATCTAGAACAAAGAACTCTCATTTTTCCATAAAAAGAATATGACCATGTACAATTATTTAACTGGTATACATTGTTTTTAAGTAAATATTTTTTTTCTTTTATTATCTCATCTTTTTCGATTACCCTAACTATAACATTAAAAAGATAATGATTAAAAAAAATCGATAAATTATGTAAAAAGATAATTAACATATTACACATATAGTAAGAAAAGTTATTAATAGCTTTAACGGGTTGAGACGTAAAATACACTAACATTTTATGTATTTAATTGAATTTTGATGTAATATAGTAAAAACTTTTTTAATTAAAAAACCACATATAGTAAAAAAAGTTTTTAATAGAAGCCTATGAAAGGTCAACATCACCAGCACCTTACACACGGAGCCAAAACAAACCACGACTCCACGTGTAAGCCTGTTATTTGAACATAGCATCAATGACTTGTGCAACCGACTACATGGAAAACACACTATCCATCCTTCCCTTATTTTCCAACAACCTCCCCTCATCTTTCACATATTTCCTAAACATACCCCTACATTACATACACCCCCTTCTTCTCTTCTCAATAACACACAGTTTCAGAAACCATCACCGTCTCGCTTTCTATTAATAATTTTTACATACAAATATATATATTTATACATAATAATTTATATATACATATATATCAGAGGCTGTGATTACTAACCTCTGATCCTACGTCACATAACAATGACCATGATTACTCCTCAACCGCTGGATGTACGTATTCTTCTCTCTATATATACATATGCATATGTATATGTGTCTATATATCTGCACACATATATGTATATATGTATATGTATGTATAGTTCTGATAGTTATGAAATTCGAATGCAATTTTAAGTGTTATGGATTACGTTGTGAATTTAATTTTTAATTAAAATTTTTTTTTTGGATATGTTTCGTGAACTGTGATCATGCTAGGGTTTTGAAATTAGTATTATTTTAGTTTAATTGTTGATTCGGAGTGTTAAATTAGGTTTTTTATTTTTATTTTTATAAAGTTAATTGATGATAAATTAGGGTTTTTTTTACTTGGTTTAGAAGTTTTAGTTGATTGACTGCTTGTGTAATTTAAGTTTGATTGTTACACTTTGGATTTAGTTTATGTTGCGGTCGAACATTTTGATTTGTTTTGGCAAGTTGTGATCATGCTAGAGTTTTGTTATTAGTTTTAGTAGTGTGTTGTAATAGGTTAATTGTCAATTAAAAGTGTTAGCTTTAGGGTTTTTTTCGGTTAATAAAGTTGTTTGATGATAATTAGGGTTTTTATTTTGATCAGAAGTTGTGGTTGATTGGCAATTGAAATTAGGGTAATTTCTGTTGCAGTTAAAGGTTTTGACTGGTTTTGAACTGTAATCGTGCTAGGGTTTTGTAATAACTATGCTAGTTTAGTTTAATTGGCAATTGAAATTGCTAATGGGAACGAAATAGGGTTTTACTTTGATCAGAAGTTGTAACTGATTGCCTTCTTGGATAATTTTGTGTGTGTGATAACATTCAAGCCCATTTAAGCAGTATTGTTAGGTTACTATAGAGTTTCAGTTTAAGTTTTTGCTTGGTTTCGTTAATTGTGATTGTCATTGTGATTGTGCTAGGCTTGTTATTACTATGCTAGTTTAGTCTAATTGGCAATAAGAGGTGTTACAATGTAGTTGATTTGTTGTGGGTATGATTATGGTTTCAACATATGTGTATTCTACTTTATATTTTGAATTCTGTTAAAAACAGCAAGGAGAAGAAGAAGAAATGCTTGTTCCACACACTGAGCTAGTGGAAGGTCCTGTTGCTTTTGATGGTACTCCACCTGTTGAAGTCCCCCGGCCTATGGAAGGTTTGTGTTTGTGGTTTTACTTATGTGTTTAAGTGATCGTCTATGTGTTTGTTTGTGTTTGCTAACATAATGAGGAGGTAGTTGTGTTTTTTTATTACCTTTTTGAATAATAGTTGGTTATTTGGATTTATTAGTTGATGCTCAAGCAGAAGTTGTTAGTACGGCTGAGAATCAAGTAGCTGATGAGCCTCAGGCAAGCAGGTTTACCTGGAAAATTGAGAATTTCTCCCGTCAGAACAACAAGAAGCTTTATTCTGATGTATTTGTGGTCGGGGGATATAAATGGTAAATAATCACTTCCTGCTTTAGTCGAGTCTATATAGATCTGATTTTCAATTTTGTTATTACTTTCAAAGCTGATTATATATTTTGGCAGGCGTGTGCTTATATTTCCAAAGGGAAACAATGTGGAACATCTGTCCATGTATCTAGATGTGGCTGATTCAGCGAACTTGGCATATGGTTGGAGTAGATATGCACAGTTCAGCTTGGCTGTGGTTAATCAGATGCACACTAAGTTCACAGTAAGAAAAGGTGTGTTATGCTTATATTTTTGGTTGGTGTTTGTTACTATGCAACTCATAGTTGAAGACTTGAAGTCATTTTGTGTCCTTGGAAAGCTTATTGATTATTATTTATGCTCGTAATGAACTTACTTACTTTTTGTAAGACCTTTTTCAGAAAGAAGAATTCAATGAAAGTTTTATATAAATAACAAGTTTGTAGAATGAATATTGTAATGGTGGGATGATGCTTTATTTAGGAGGGGGTTACATTTTTGTCAAGCAGACAAAGATTGATATGATAGTTACTAATATTTGCTTTAATCACAATCATCTTGATTCTGCAGACACACAACACCAGTTCCATGGAAGGGAAAATGATTGGGGCTTCACATCTTTCATGCCTCTAAGTGATCTATATGACCCCAGTAAAGGTTATCTTGTGAATGACACATGTATTATTGAAGCTGATGTTGCTGTACGTAAAGTGATTGATTATTGGTCATATGACTCAAAGAAGGAGACTGGCTATGTTGGACTTAAGAACCAAGGAGCAACATGCTACATGAACTCTCTCCTTCAAACATTGTACCATATTCCTTATTTTAGAAAGGTACGTGTCACGTGTGCACATATGAGTTTTGTTTAGAAAGAATCATCTCATTTGGAATTTGATACCAGGCTGTGTATCATATGCCGACAACAGAAAATGACATGCCATCAGGGAGCATTCCTCTCGCTCTTCAAAGCTTATTCTATAAACTTCAGTACAATGAAACTAGCGTTGCAACAAAAGAATTGACGAAATCTTTTGGGTGGGATACATATGATTCTTTCATGCAACATGATGTTCAAGAACTTAATCGGGTCTTATGTGAAAAGCTTGAAGATAAAATGAAGGTAAGGTCTTAGTTTGATGGTTCAAGTCTTTCCTGCTCATCTTCTTAACCTTTGATTGTTTTTTGTTCAGGGAACAGTTGTGGAAGGTACAATACAGAAGTTATTTGAAGGACACCATATGAATTACATTGAATGCATCAATGTGGACTTCAAGTCAACTAGAAAAGAATCATTTTATGGTATTAATGATCTTGAAAGTTATGAAACAATATTGTATAGTTTGAGATTTCTTTCCCGCTCTAATGAATGGCACCATGATGCAAATTTCAGATCTTCAACTTGATGTGAAAGGCTGTAAAGATGTTTATGCTTCTTTTGACAAGTATGTAGAAGTGGAACGTCTCGAGGGCGACAATAAATACCATGCTGAAGAACATGGTTTGCAGGTTAGCTGCACATATACTTTTTGAATTTTGTACTTTACAAAATTTATTGAACAGGCTTAGAATCTGTTTATTTAGTAGTTATCTGTTGGAAAAATCAAGTGTCTTGTGCTACTCAAAACCCCGTTGATTTTGCAAGATCCTGTCAAATTGGAATCTGTACCTTGGTCTCAACGCTTCTGAAACACCTACGTTAAGACCTATAATTGAGTGAGAAATAGTATTTTATGGAGATTGATATATGAAAGAGGAGTATTGTGGAAATAATTCACATCCATATGAAGATGATCTTGCACCCATTTGTGTGGTTGATTTCCATCTTACATTTTACAAGTATGGTTTCTCAGATGTGACTGGTGTGCATCATTAATAAATAATAATGGCCATCCAAAACCAGAAGTTTACCGGCCTATCAGCACCATCACGAAATAAACTGAACTTCGGTGTATTTTTAAATCTCTTAGTATAATCCCGATCTCTTCTCCTCTATATTTTGTGTGCAAATATTGTTTTCAGACCAAAACATGACAACTGATTTCTTATTGTCAACTTTAGTGAGAATAATTGCGCATCTTGTTCTTGTTATTTTGGTATTATATGTTGGGGATAATTTATATGCTTCCGGAAGCATATAAGATAGGTGCTTCCCCCTCACAACAATTTTAAATGAGGGATATAATGTGTAAATTTAGCGAACTTCAAGGTGGGACAATGAATTTTTTTTTATTGAGGAATTTGATAGAAGCATGCTTCTTTGGAGGCACCTAAGTTATTCCCTTATATGTTTCCCTTTCCAACATCTGCAAGTTATTAATTTTGGATTAACTTTTTATGTTTGTTCGTTATCCCCGTGTGTTTAGGATGCCAGGAAGGGCGTATTGTTTATTGACTTTCCGCCTGTTCTTCAACTTCAGCTAAAGCGATTTGAATATGATTTCGCAAGAGATACAATGGTGAAGGTAAATATCTTCTGTTTCATCTTTCCTGACTGCTGTTGAATCTTTGTAATGTCTATTAAAATATTGGTATTCTTATACATTATTGTGCAGTTGCCTTTTTCATTTTTGACGAAACATGTATTGATGTTTTTTTCCTTCTTGAGATTGAGTTCTTTTAAATTTGTATTGTGGTTGTTTAGTATCTTGAGTAAATTGTATGCAATTTCTTTTAAAAGATGGTTTTTAGTTGTTCTTGTATAATGCAAATAATATTGATTAAAATAATGGACGTAAATAGATGGCTCAAATGTTTTATATGTGATAGATTATCGTTTGTGGTGTGATGTGTTGTTTGGCAGATTATATACAAACCTATTGTGATTCAATATGTAGGTAAAAATCTTCCATTTCAGCTTTTCTGACTGCTATTGAATCTTTGTAATGTCTATTAAAATATTGGTGCTCTCATACATTAATATGCAGTTGCCTTTTGCATTCTTTGACGAAACATGTATTTTGATGTGTTTTTCTTGATATCGAGTTTAAATTTGTATTGTGGTTAGTAATCTTCAGTAAATTATATGCAATTTCTTCTGAAAGATGGTTTTTAGTTCTTGTATGATGCAAATAGTATTGATTAAAACAATGGACGGAAATAGATGGCTCAGATGGTGTATATGTGATAAATTATCGTTTGTGTTGTGACGTGTTGTTTGGCAGATTATATTCAAACCTATTGTGATTCAATATGCAGATAAATGATCGTTATGAATTCCCACTAGAGCTTGATCTTGATAGGGAAGGTGGCAAGTATCTATCTCCTGATGCTGATAAGAGTATCCGCAACCTTTACACCCTTCACAGGTATCAAAGTTAGACTCTGTTCTTTGGGATGCGCTGTGTGTTTAGGAGTTCATATTGCTTTAATGTTAAATTGTTAATGGTGTCATCATGATGTCTAATGTGGAACATGTGTTACCAGTTTTAATTTCCTGGCATGAGATTTTAAAAGAAATGCGGCTACTAGCCTTAGTTAAAGTGGTTGATTATTTAAATTCAATGATGACAGATATTTGGACATCGTTGTTTTTTTTGTATCAGTGTTGGTATAGGCTTTCACGAATTAATTCCCATAATTACATTGGCTGCACTTGATGGTAGTACTGTACACTACACTTTCTAAGTCATACTGCACATATATAATATAAGCACTATATTGTCTGGATCGTAGTTGTCGACCCTAACTCCAAATCCTTATTTTGTCTCATGACTCGCTTCTGATTCGTAAGAATCAGATTACTGTAAAATGGCATGTAAACATAAAAATATAAGGTAGAATTTGAAGTATATAACCAGGAATATGAACGTTTTAGAAGAAACGCAAAAATTGAAACAATATAGTAATAGAAAAAAAGAAATTCAAAAGTTCAGTGTAAAATTAAGTAAAAACACCATCTTTCACATCTATTAGTAAACCTGTAAAAGTACTGTATTTGACCTCTTCCGATACAAAGCATTGTCCTTTCTATTTTAGTTTCACAGTAAAGCATCTTTCCTTACATATGTTTCCTGTTTACAGTGTATTGGTACATAGTGGTGGTGTGCATGGCGGTCACTATTATGCATACATCAGGCCTACCTTGTCAGATCAATGGTTAGCATTTTCTAATAATCATGTTTTCAGTGTATTGGTGCATAGTGGTGATGCAGCTGATTAAACATTAGTTTTTTACTAGTTGTGCTAAGTATAGACATAGCAAACATTTGGTATATGAGTATATTTGATTTTTACCTCTTGTTTCCAACAAATTTTAAGGTAGCTTCTTGGACCAAATAATATTTTACGCAAGAACTGCAGAGTCTATTTTTCTACCACATCTATTATTTTGTCCCTTTATTATCTTGGCTATTGTAATTAATTGGCTGTAATGAATTTGTGCTACTTCCTAAATGCTACAATAAATCCTTTTAAGTAGGCACTGGACATGGTTTCAAATGCTAGTTATGGTAGAGGCCTTAAATATAAAGTTTCGAATCTCTTAACTATAATGTGTGAGCTCTATAACATGTAAGTCAAACCGGTTAAGTTTAAGGAATGTAGGGAACTTTTGCCCATATAAATTGAGGCATGTGAGATTCAGATTGTTTATTGATAATCAAGTCAACCTTACATCGTGTGGATTCAATGTGAACAATTGCCTTCTGCAAGAAGCTAATACTTCCAGTTTATTTATCAAGTGAACAAGCAGCATTCAACATTTCAGCACTTGTGTAGCTAATTTATTTCACTTTATTGAATCATGTATCTTGCGGTTTGGTAATTTGTTTATCCAATTAGGTTCAAGTTCGATGACGAAAGGGTAACGAAAGAGGATTTGAAGAGGGCATTAGAAGAGCAATATGGGGGCGAGGAGGAGGTAGTAGATTTCCTTGTCCAATTCTGACACTTGTCTTTAACAACAAACTTACATTTCATTGTCTCGTTGCTTTCTCAACAGCTTCCACAGACAAATCCTGGCTACAATAACACTCCGTTTAAATTTACAAAGTACTCAAATGCATACATGCTTGTGTATATACGTGAGAGTGACAAAGAAAAGATAATCTGTGCTGTGGATGAGAAAGATGTCGCGGAACACCTTAGGGTAAAAATACTAATTTTTTATAATTATTTTATGGGTATGTTCCAGACGTAGTTTGACCTGTGCAGTTTAGCTAGAGGTACATTTTATTTATTTTTTATATTTTCAGTTAAAATTGAAGAAAGAGCAAGAAGAGAAGGAAGACAAGAAAAGATACAAAGCACAGGCTCATCTATACACTATTATAAAGGTTTTTAATATTATTAAAAGAAGGTTCTAATTAAATGTCTGAATGGATCACATTCATATATTTTAGGGATGCCATTACTAATATATTTTTGAAATGTCTAGGTTGCTCGCGAAGTTGATCTGTTAGGACAGATAGGAAAAGATATATTTTTTGATCTCGTTGACCATGACAAAGTTCACAGTTTTCGCATCCAGAAACAGATGCCATTTAACCTTTTCAAGGTACTTATATTTTGTTTTTTTGTAATTTATATTTGTGGGTTTGGAGTTGGTATGGCAGTCATTATTTTTATTTAGTTTTAGGAATAGTTACCTTCCATTTTCTGCAGCTGGTATGAATATAGTTTAACTGAATTTGATTGTAAACAAGGTTTAATAGCATGTGTATACAGCCAACAAAAACCGCTGATTCTTCTTTTTGTATATTATGATATATACAAGATACAGTATTAACTTCACATATAAATGTAAATTTAATTGCATTTAAACAAGGAAGCCAGAAATAAAATAACTGAGTACACGGCTAGTTTTAGAGTATTGATGGTCCGGCCTTGGCAATTACTACCGAAGCTGTTTAAGTCTTCACGTCATTAGGTTTTATTGTCAGCAGAAAGGAAAATTTAGTTGGTATTTATTATATTGAGGTAGGTGTTAATATTATTCTATTTTGGGCTGCAGGAGGAGGTGGCCAAAGAACTTGGCATACCTGTTCAATTCCAACGTTACTGGTTATGGGCAAAAAGGCAGAACCATACGTACCGTCCCAATCGACCTTTGACACCGCAGGAGGAAACACAATCTGTATGATTCATTTGTTTTTGATTTCAGTTTAACATGTTTGCATGTATTATGGACGGTGTATAATTATTAGTATTTAGTACCACATTGTCGGTCTTTGGGTCTCTGCATGCATGAACACAATAGATTCTTTTTATGCTATACAAGTGTCTAGTTTGTTTAGAAGCTGAAGGTGATGATTTAGACAATGAGCCCAGGAATAAGAAAACTATAGCTTTTAGTTGAGGGTGACAGTGCGGTTGCCTTTGTTCTATATTGAGAAAAGATTTATCTTAATGTGATAAGGAACTGAACACAATTACTCTGCAAAATGCTACTAACCTTGTAAGAGGTAATTGATGTAAATGTCTGTTACAACTGCAAGTATTGCCTGTGACTTTGTTGAGGATGCAATAAAACTACTAGGATGCATGAAGTTTTATGGATGTTTGTTCTTCATGTAATATTTTTATAATTATTTATGAATGCCAAGTACTCTTTAATGTTCAAAAAAAGATCTATAGTAGCTATCCATGGGTGTGTGAACTTCGCTTAGTTGCAATGTGCCAATGTGTTCCAAATTCATCTGATGTTACATAATGTTCGTGTTGGGTTCATCATATATAATTTTGTTACAACTTCCGACATGATATGTAAAACCATCTGTACTCAGTTTAGGATTTGTTTCAACTTTAAACACAATTCAATGTAATGCTGTTAAAAGTTCCATCAGTCAAGTGACTACTAGGCCTTCCTTGTTTTCTGTCTTGTAACTTTCTATTATATTTTATCTAGCTCTACTTAGAAGGCCATTTCCGGGAGATTCGATCAGGTGATTTGGTTTTATTTAATAGTGATTATTTGGATTTGGATTTGCAGGTTGGACAGTTAAGGGAGGCTTCTAATAAAACTAACAACGCTGAACTGAAATTGTTCTTGGAGATAGAAATTGGACCGGTAATATCATCTGTACAAATTCATCCTTATCGGGTTGCAATTCGATCTAGGAGAGGCTGTGTTTTCTTTTCTGTCCAGTAGTTTCAATATAATGTATTTCATTTCAGGATTTGAACCCCCTTCCGCCACCCGACAAAACCAAAGATGATATACTTCTTTTTTTCAAGCTTTATGATCCTGCGAAGGAAGAACTTCGGTATGTTGAGTTATTACTACCTTTTTTCCCTGCTTTTGTTTTTGGAAAGTATGTATTATGATATTCACTGTAAATTTGTATCAAGCCTGACTAGAGGTGGCAATTTCGACTCACTTATTTACATGTGTTGATTTTGATTATGTTTCATCCCCTAATGGGTTCAATGGGTTAATAAGCGAAATGCTTTAGAAACCAGTGGAACAGATCACACAGGTTAAAAATCATTGAAGTGTATTCAAATGCATGGGACCCTCCTAAATTGCTTTACTAAAAAGGCGAAACGTAAATAGATTTGTTTTACTAAAGAGCGTTTGATTAGTTTTCTTATAATATATTTTTTTTGTAGTCATCTTTAAAACTTTGTTTAGTGTTGTTATTTCAAAATGTGTTTTCAGGCTGGCCTAACCAAACCTCTTTCGACCCACATATACAGAATTACCCGTTTTTACCTTCTCTTGTATTGACTTGTTACCTGACCCGCCCAATTTGTCCCTTCTAAGATGATCATCAGGATGCCAAAGATATAAGCTTTTTTTTAAGACACTAGAACTGCTATTGTAGAACTATGATTTTCAAGTAACGGATGCTGATACGAAATCTTAGGAGGACATGTTTTTTAGCAATATGTGATGATGGTTTACAAGTAAAGGATACATTTCTTGCTTTTCAGTTTTGTTGGTAGGTCTTTTGTGAAGAGTTCTGGTAAGCCGATTGAAATCATACCAAAGCTGATTGAAATGGCTGGATTTAGTCCTGATGAAGAAATTGAACTTTACGAGGTCTGTTTTCTCGTAACTGCAATTGCTATCTGCAGAATCAGTACTTTATATACCCCGATAAATGATTTTGAGTTATATCTGTCATTCATCAGGAAATAAAGTTTGAGCCATCTGTCATGTGTGAGCGTCTTGATAAGCGCGCTTCATTTAGATCTAGTCAGGTACGAGTGTCGGTGTGTTTATTAACAGTTTTACTCTATATGTGAGCTGCCACCTAAATGGAAAAGAAATTTCTTTACTTCTTCACAGATTGAAGATGGGGACATCATTTGCTTCCAGAAACTTCATCAGGCTGTTGCTGTGGAGAAATACCGATATCCCGATCTTCCTTCATTTTTTGAATATGTCAAAAATCGCCAGGTTCGTTATGCTTATTTAAGTGTGCTATCAAATTCATAGTTTTACTACTGAAATGTTTGGGATAATCAATGATAAATGATGATGATAATATTTTTTCAGAATTATATCTTGTATAATAATGGAGTGATCTTGAATTTTAAGGTTTTGTCCTTTGCAGATGGTTAATTTCCGATCTCTAGATAGACCTAAAGAGGACGATTTCTGTCTTGAATTGTGAGCTCTGCTTTCTATTGCAAGAATGCTGTGAATTGAGTATAATGCAATTACCATTAACCACTGATGCGTATTGATTTAATAGGTCAAAGCTGCATACATATGACGATGTAGTGGAGAGAGTGGCTCAGAAACTTGGTCTAGATGATCCATCGAAAATCAGACTTACTCCTCACAACTGCTATTCTCAACAACCCAAGCCCCACTTCATTAAATACCGAGCTGCAGATCATTTGCTAGAAATGCTAGTTCACTACAATCAGGTTTTTTACTGTCAGATTCTTGAAATTGATCCTATGGTGGTGTGTTAAAACCGATCCTGTTTTGTTACCGATTGCAACGAGCCGGTTTGTGTTGGGTTAACTTACAAACACTTTCATGTTTAATTATTTTGACCCGTTTGGTACTTTCCCCTTTCACTACTTGTGTATGACTTGTTTGAAATAAAACACAACTCAAAATGGCTCATTCTTAAGTACATGGGTCTATATTGCCACTTCTAGTTCTTTTCACTGAGCTAGTTTGGTATTTGTGAGAACCTGGGAAGTTTAAAGTGTCATGATGTCAGTCAGTTAATGAATTCACTCTTTTTGGGCACAGATATCAGATATTCTGTACTATGAAGTGTTGGACATCCCTCTGCCAGAGTTGCAGTGTCTGAAAACTCTGAAGGTTGTTTTTCATCCTGCTACAAAGGAAGAGGTATGTTACTAACATCGCAATGGTTTCTTTTCTTCATTCATGGAGGAACAAGAAAATTTCAGTTTGCCAGATGTTATTTGGTTCTTATAAACTTTGTACATGTGCTATTGCAGCCTATTATTCACAACATCAGGTTGTCGAAACAGAGCACTGTTGGAGATGTTCTCAATGAATTAAGGAAAAAGGTAAGCTTACAATGGCAGTTGCATAAAATTCCATGCAGGTTATATATTAAAGGCTTAAACTGCACCTGATATTAAATGACATCTTAGATTTCTGAGTCGGTATGGATTTACCCACAGATGTTTTACTTATGGTTACAATAACACTATTATTACAATAGTGTTAAAATAAATGCTCCGCTCTTGTCTTTTTATTCTTGAACGGCTAGTTAGTTGTTAGTGGTTCTCATCCTAGGAAATGCATCCAAGCGGGAAAGATTTGAACCCTCGATCCAAGCATAGGAGAGACCTTGATGGCCAACCCGTGTTGGCTGTTCCGCTCTTGTCTATTTCATGCATTGGAGTTCAATACAACCCAAATCAACTCATTTGTAAATAGCTGGGTTTTAATTGCCACCTCTAGTGTAACATTTAAAATAAGGCATTTCGTGGAACATCGAGTACCAAATTTACTTTTCAGGCGTGTATCTTTCACCGACATCAAGAATGCAGAAGTGCATATCTCCTTATTGAATGTCAGTAGTTTTAATTTAATTTTAATCTGCAAAAGTTTTAAATAACATCCATGATATATCGTGTTAATTTTGGTATTCATTCATTTCAAGTCAGGAAAGCCCTTCTGCAACTATCTGACATATTCCTGTAGTGAAATTGCTTTTTTGTAGACAATTTGTACTCTATTGTTATTTGAGATATTATAAATTGCCCATTTCAAACAGGTGGAATTGTCACACCCAGATGCTGAACTGAGAATGATTGAAGTATTTTATCATAAAATATACAAGGTATTGACTTTTTTGATCTTATAAAATGTATGTGGAATTTCCTTATCCTATTATTCAATGAAATCTTTTTTCTGAGTAAATTTTCCCCATTTCTGATCCCTCCTTGCAGATCTTTCCACTGAATGAGACAATTGAGAATATAAATGATCAGTACTGGACATTACGTGCGGAGGAAGTAAGTTTTATTACCATTCTTTCTTCTGTTACTTTTGATTACGTTCGAATCGTAAATGATACTAAAAACTGTTCCTTGAATCAGATTCCGGAAGAAGAGAAAAATCTGGGGCCTCAAGATCGGTTGATTCATGTTTACCATTTCATGAAAGATACTGCACAGAATCAGATGGTATGTATATGTGGTTGAACAGCGTGTATGCAAGTTAATTTGAATGGATAATGTCATTAACAGTACCATCTTTAATGGCTTTGCAGCAAGTGCAAAACTTTGGAGACCCTTTCTTTCTGACAATTCACGAAGATGAAACTTTGGCAGATGTGAAAGTTCGGATTCAAAAGAAATTGCAAGTTCCCGATGATGAGTTTTCTAAGGTACTTTTTATATTAGATACTCATGGTACATGAGAATTAGTTAAAGTCTCGGGTGCCTTCTTTAAGACATGTATTTTCGTAGGTTAATGGCAAGTATATATATAGACACGTTCAATATAAACCCCTTAAAAAGAGTTTCATACTTTCAAGACTTTTGATAGAAGCTCTCAAACTTCAAGAAATAAAGTTGACGAGGGTTCTCTATGGTGGAAAAAATGTTGGTTATCTGTTGTGAAAGTTGACTTTTACATAAGTTGAATTTTTAAATGTGTGAGGGATCTTTGTGGTTAAAACAAAATTGGTTACCTCAAATAGAAATTGGAGCATAATTAGCTGCCTAAAATAGAAAGTTGGTTAATCTTTTTGTGCAGTTAAACCTTTTCTATAGCTCCTTCATAATCATTTAGTAGATATTAACCTTGCTCTTGAGCTCCTCTTATGTATTTTGTTTAGTTGACTAACGTGTATATGTGGTGTTTGGTCAGTGGAAGTTTGCATTTTTATCTCTTGGACGACCCGAGTATCTTGAAGACACCGACATCGTGTCTAGCCGTTTTCAGGTTCATTTTTCGACTGATGATGATGCTTGTTTATATTATTTTTCAAACCATTTCGTTAGTGTGACCTTACTGATCTATTGCATTTGTTTGTTTAGAGAAAAGATGTTTACGGTGCTTGGGAGCATTACCTTGGATTGGAACACCCTGATACCTCTCCTAAGAGGCCATTCACCTCTAACCAGGTACATTTTATTTGTGTTATTTATGCACATAGTATAGAGGTAGCATAATGAGCGGGATATGGAATTGGATATGGGTAAAAATTTACATTTGTACCCCCAACGGGTAAGGCCAACTTGCAAACACTTTCTTCTTTTTTACTTGTTAATTTGTTAAATATGATTACATAGTTTTTTTTTTAACCTAACTTTTCTGAACATATTTTTATTGAAGCTATTTAAAATATGCACTTGAAACATTTTGGGTGACTTTTGACACATTTGACCTATCTTTTAGTGTTTACCTATAATATCTAGCTTAACCTATTTCACCAGTTAGAGATATTCATATAATTATAAACCCAAATCAGTGGGTCAAATTTGCCACATGTACACAGTTTTTGGCATCTATTGTGTCTCTTGGGGCTTTTTGTATGTCTCTGGAAGTTGGGCGTTTGCTAGAGAAGTATCTAATGTATTTTGTTATATTGTGTAAACTTGCAGAACCGTCACACATATGAGAAGGCGGTTAAAATATACAACTAGACAGAAGAACCTATAATGTAAAGTATTTGCAGGTGGTCCAGTATTTTGTTTATCTTTTGAATTGTGGGTGCTATTCATTTTTTACTCGAGTGGCGAACGGGAGTCTATCTCCTAGTTTTTTCTAAGAGCTGTCTACTCGGATTTTTTGTTTTGTTTATCAAGTGTGGGTTCTCTTGGGTTAACTCTAAAGCAGTAGTACATAACAAGATTTTGACGTATGGGCGAACCTGAACTAGTGTAAAGAACTGTTTTGACTTGAACACTATGAAATTCTGCAGTGTAAAAAGTCGCATACATTTTCAATTCTGGGTGCAGTTCTTGATTTATTCTAGTCTATCAAAGCTGTTATCAACTGAAACTATGATCATCGTCCCCATAAATTAGAATGGTGTCTTTGTGATTTGATGTCTGTTTGCTTTGGGGCATATCAAACTAGAGCATTACCATACTTGATAGTTGATACATCATCGAAATAGGAGTTTGTTTTCCTGCTGATACATCATCGAAATAGGAGTTTGTTTTCTAGCTGAACTTTCTGTGATTGTTTTCTTTAAAAAGAACTATAGATCAAGCCTGTTTCTTTTTGAGCTTGTATTCAAACAATAATTCTACATAAAGCTTAATAAAGGGCTTAAGTTTTACTGTAACTGGACATCGATATTATTGTAGTGAAACATCGATATATGTTGTCGTTTGGGTTCGTTCAAGGCAACCATGAATCCTGAGTGCCATCACAATTTTGTAGATTAATATTATCTGAAAACTCTTATTAATTTGCTTGTGATATCAAAATTGATTGGAATATTACTTGATTATTTTATTTTTTTTCTATAAGCACCCGAGAATGATAATTTTAATAATTTTGTTTTGAGATTGTATAATGGACACACGTGTCGTATTAGTTGGTCCAGATAAATAAAAAAGAAAAGAAAGAAATATATCAAATTAAAAAATATATATATAAGCATATTCAAAGGGTAGTTTTGGTATTTACTTCTTTTAAAGACAGCTTCTTTTATGCATAGCGTCTTAGATTCTTTTATGCAAAAAGTCTTAAATTAAAACAATTTGGGTTTTCATTTCTCATATTTCTCCTCAGATAAGATCTATCATGAGAACCTCACTCAAAGATTTCAAAATAAAATGTTATCTCATATTAGGGATGAACAAAAACTCCCAAATCCCGATCTCGTTCTGGTACTGAGAAGTGGTACTGAATCCCAAGTGGGACCGGTACCGGTAATCACTTTTGATAGTTCGGTACATGGAAAATCCCAATTAGTCCCAACTAGTCCCGACTCCCACAGCTAATGAGACGCGTTTCTTATTTGTTTTTATGACATGCTTGGGAGGGTTTAGGGAGCTTTGTTTATGTCTCAATTGATATGTTTATGTCTCAATTGATAGTTGGGTATGTCTTATTTATTTGGTATAAATAAATGTTGTTATGTTTATGTTTTGTTTAATATGGTCTAATATGCTTTAATGCTTCATGTTTTGTTATTATCTTGTTTTTATTTTATTCAAATAATACTCTGCTGACATGTATGATCACTTACCTTCACATATCACACACGCTCACTTGTTACTTTCGCTTTTGGCCGGAGATCCTTCTGAAAGTAGTCTCTTTACCCATGGGTAGATTACCTTTGGGTAAAGAAAAGACTGTCTACATCTCACCTTCCCCATACCCCACTTATGATGGGATTGGGTACCGGTGGTGGTGTTGTAAACATCTGGAGATTAAGCAACACAAAAAATAAGGAGTAAAAATCATCAGTTGCATGTGAGGAAGTCTAACTTGAAAACCATACAAACCATTGTCCAAAGTAGAAATGGATCAAATAACTGACATAAGAAAATGAGAAAAAAAAAAAAAGGCCAATATTATGCAATGAGGTATCATGTCAGTGCCTAGTTTTTTCTTATCTCCAACAACTTGCAAAAGGAATACATATGTAAGGCTAGAAGATAATGAAACAAAATAGTGAAACGTTTGGAGGCATGATGATCATGACAAAGTGTCCGTATTAGCGAGATAGCTATTAGTTTTAATCCGGATTAGTCAGGATTTGATACCGATATCCCGGTCCCGTCCCGTTACTGGTTCAAATGGGACCGGGATCGGTACCAAGTTTTGGTCATTTTCAAGACCGGTACTGTCGGTAACGCAGGGACAGTTGCAATCCCATGCCCATTCCTATCTCATATATTAGATCTGTATCCAAAGCTCACGCTCCAAGATTTCAAAATAAAGTATTATCTCATATCTTAATTCTGTTCCCAGAAGCTCGGAAAAGGCGATGAGTGATACCTGTTAAGCTTTCTGGAATCGTGTTTCTGATTTGACTTGCAAACAAGGTGAAATCAAGCAGTTTTTGTTGTCGATTTTAAATAGTTAAAGTATGCGGTTTTAAAACGTATCGATTTCACCTTGTTTGCAAGTCGAACCAGAAACACGATTCCAAAAAGCTTAACAGGTAACACTCATCGCCTTTTCCGAGGACAGATCTAAGAATGAGATAACACTTTATTTTGAAATCTTAGAGAGTGAGCTTCTGAGGACAGATCTTATCAGAGGAGGAATATATTGAGAGAGAGAAATCTAGAGCGTCTTAAGCGTCTTAATTTAAGACATTGTGCATAAAAGAATCGTACATCATGTTTATTTTATTGTACGCGTCTCAAAAAATGGTAAAATACAAAAACTACCCTTCGAATTTGCTTATATATATAGTATAGATATACACGGAAAGATCAAAGAAGGGCCAACTTAAACTACCGGGTATTATTTCAAACCAGAAACAATTGTTTTGAAACTTTTTTGCAATATCAATCTTTTTTTTTCTCTCTTTGAAGGCATGTGTATCACTTGTGTTTGTTTGTTGTCCATACGTGGAGATGGAAGTATGGAACATGTATTGTATGTTCAAGGCAAATGATATTGATCCTAACTTAGTAACTTCATTCAACACATAATGTTACACAATCTACAGCATAAAGAAGCATCAAATAAGACACAAAACTGACTATAATTTCCCTATATCTCACAGGAACAAACCGGCAAACCAACTGAGAGAACTCCTGAAGAATTAGTAGTGATGTTGTATGTTGGTTGGTTTGCAAACTACCAGCTAGAGTACTCTATATGAAATTAAGCCATCAATGGTATCCACGACTACGCGGTTCATCTTCATGAGTAACACCAAGTAGGATCTGGTTTTAGGGCCTACATTAACAAAAAGCAAGACCTAAATTAGCAGAGCTTAAGAAGATTAATATTTAAATAATTTAATGGTTGATGAACCGGATTCTTTGGTATGCCTTTTCATGACCTATTTATGAACCAACAACAGAAGTGGAAATCACATAGTTCTGCTAAAACACCGGTAAAGGGTTGCATGAAGTAGAGATGGCAAACAGGCAAGATGGGTAGCAGGTCAAAACAGGCAGATTGGGTTTGTGTAACAGCTGAAAACGGGCAATGGGTGGTTATAATGGAGGTCAAAACAAGACGGATCAGGTTGACCCACAAACATTTTTTGTCCAATTTTTCTTAGCTAGCTACTTAGTTACCAGGAAAAAAGAATGCTGTTACAAAAGTAAGCTGATCTATCTATTGAAAATACAGCTATTTAGGATGTGAGCATTATAACAAACACTGGGCAAGGGCAACTTTCAAACCATTTACCTCTTTCCTTTTTAACTAAAATTTATTCTTTGGCCCATTAGGGATAAATCAGGCTCAAAATGAGCCTAAATTGACCCCTCTATGAGGTGAGAATACTAGTGGGCATGATGCAATAATTTTCTCGTGTATGTTATAACCATTATAATAGCTTTACAAGCCAAATCATAGGTGGAGTGTGAGCTAAAAAACAGTAAATTACACCATAGAGTTGAACAAGAAAGGATGTATTGTGCTGACCTAAGTCCAGAGAAGAAAGTTCATCTTGGGTGAAGAAGTTGCCATTCTTGGTTTTCTGTTTGAGGTGTACGTTCATCTTTTCAACAGCAGCAAGCAAATCCTGTAAAAGTGTATAATCAGAATCAGCATCTCTAATCCCAATCAAGTTAAGTAGAATCACAAAAGCTTAAAACAGATTTACATACCTCCCAAGATGCTAAACATTTCAAATATGAAGGAAGACTGTCATAAACTTCTTTAGGTACATCTATAAACAAATCGAAATCTTCAAATGGTTTCAATCCATTCTGTTCATCCTCTATTCACATTTCAAATGATGAAGACAGATGGGCATTGCTCATGTTAGAAATATGAGGAAAAGGACGACGATAAGCAAAACAAAAGGTTCAAATAGTTAATTACTTTCAATTGCTGAGATATCCATGGCTGGCTCATATAACTGATCCATCTCAATTGCATTGTTACCTGCAGTTGCAAACAAATAGACAGAAGCATACATATGAAAATCGTCCTTTTAGACCAAAATAAGAGATAACGCATGTATGCATTATAGTCTTCGATAGACTATAATAACCTAACATGCTCAATTTGAAATGGCTATAGTCTACTTAATGTTGTGTCAATCAAGTAAATTTGTTTTGATCACCATCCTGTTCAAAGCTAGCCCTATAAGAATTTGCATCAAGAAAATCATCGATCTTGGTTAGTTGTATCAGCTAACCTTCAGATACAATCGTGGCCAGAGAAGCATCAGAAATACCAAGATTCTGCAAGCTCAACATATCATCCAATCTAACTACAGTTAAGAAATGCAACTATTTCACACACTTGAACCAATAATCACAGTCCTGACTTGTACCAGTAAGATGAATTTCACGTCCATGAATGGGAACTTTCTTCAATGCAAAATCATAAATCATAAAACATATAAATAAGTCTTCTTCAAGAACAAAGACTCACACACCTATCAGAAACCATATTAATACACCTATGTCTCCAGCCTCCACCGAGACTTGAACATACCGCTAGGCCAAAGGCCTGTTGGTACATAAAAATAAGATTAATTAACATTGTACGAATTTATCTTCTTTTTTTTTTTTGTTTTTTGAAAGGCAACATTATACAAATTTTATAAATGCTAGTCACAAATAACTTGCATGTTTGGCTTGATATATTACTATAAAATGAGAAGGATACAAAGAGTCGTCTTCCATTGTATTCTTCAAATCCAAACGAGTACTTGTATTTAATTCTGTATCATTTGTGTCTTCTTCCGGTTCATCAATGTCTAGCCCTGCAGTACTAATACTAGATTAATCTAACTTTATCAATCACTAAACAAATACAACCACATATTAAGAATAAAATAGTCACCCTGCAACAAATTATTAAGCACCATAGGCAGAACTCAAATGGAAAAAAACAGTCCAGAAATTCTAAGCAATCGTATAAACTAAGACATAGATTATACATGGTGTAACTGGCATTGAGAATCACAAAATTACTTGTTAATTCAAATGAGACAAAGTTCACTCCATACGAAAATACGTGGAGCACTGACACTTCAAATGATAACTGAAAAAAAGTTGAAAACATGTCATTTAATTTTGTTCGATTGTTAACTGTCTTGAACATTTTCACACATGAACCACTGAACAAACCAGTAGACCTTTAATCAAGTACTTACATCTCAAAAACTCGATTCCAACTCTAAAGTTCAAGTTCCAGTTCACATAAAGAAAACAAAATATATATAACAAGAGCTCTACTTAGCAAAAAAATCGACTCTAATCCTAATCACTCAACTCAAATTCCAGTCAAGCTCGATTTTAGCAACTTAATCAACTACAGAATCAGCTTAACTTTACAGCTTACTCAAATGGATAAAATAAAATTAAATTAAAATAGTGAGTATAAACAAAAGCATCATACCAGGAACATAACCAAAACCTGAAAGCCGATCCTCTAGCTCAACTATATCAATCTGATTCTTCTTATAAACCTCATTACAATGACCTAACAACTCCTCAAATGACACAGTATCAAACGTCATCGATTCAAGGAGGTTGAGATCACTGGTGGCATTAGATACTCTCCGGTTTAAACATTGCACGAACGATAACGAAGCAGAATCTAATTATACATAAATAAACAAAATTAATCAAAAAAACTAAAAGTAGAAACTAACATTATAGAAATGAAGACACTAATTAAGCTAGTAATAGTTTGAATATATAACACCACAACTTAAACAAATAATTATTTATAAAATTGACATCCGAAATTAAAAAAAGTAGTAAAAAATGAAGCAGAAGTAATAAGTGGACTGTATATATACACATTACACACACACACTTATTTCTTCTTCATTTTATTACAATTTCTACTTTTAGATCTCAATTTTAAATATATATATATATATATATACACACACACAAACATTTATTTCAATTTTTTTTTATTACAGTTTCTACTTTTAGATCTCAATATATATATATATAATGATGATGATGATGAGGATGAATATAATACCGAAAGGAATGGGACGGCGGTTGACGGATTGAAGGAGAGCAGCGGAGGTAGAGTCGATGTGGTTGCAGAATCGAGCTACGCCGTCTCGGAACTGCGTTATGGAAGCTTCCATCACCTTCTTCGATTACTTTCTTCCGCTAATTTTCATTTCAAAAGATTTCAATATAGAGATTTTTAGCGGATTTTATGAAAAAATTGAACTAAAATAGGTTAATTAGTGACATTTAGAAAATTTAAAACCAAAAAGGCGCCTGTAGCTCAGTGGATAGAGCGTCTGTTTCCTAAGCAGAAAGTCGTAGGTTCGACCCCTACCTGGCGCGTTTTTGCACCCCTTTCCCTTAATTTACGTATCAGCTATCTATATTAAACCATTTATCTCCACTTTGATGCGTTTTTGCACCCCCTTTCCCTTAATTTACATATAAGCTATCTATACTACATTATAAATCATTTATCTCCTCTTTTTTCTCAAAAAAAAACTTGATAACCCCAAAATATCGCCGCCGCAGCCACCACCACCCATCGCCGCTGTCACTGTCGTCGCATTGCGTGGGTACTCCTCTAGTTTTAATAAAACACATCAGAATTTTATTTTTCACTATCAACCAACATTCAAAGTCGTCGTTTAGTAAAATCAACCATGATCACCCTCAACCAACATTCAAAGTTGTCGTTTAGTGAGATAGGCTATTATCACCCTCAATTGCATATATTTATTGAAAATTTTGGATTATCTTTTATAATTTAAGTATATCCACTGTGTATCACATATGTAACGCTTTAGGCCTTCCGTAGTAACAAACACTAGAACACCTTATTCTTCCTGCCACATCAGCGCCATATCAGTTTTTCTCTCTCTTAGAACACCCCCTCGTACTAAGCCATATTCTTCACCTCATCCTCAAGTATTTTATCATTATACCCACACACACATATGTAACGTTTTAGGCCTTCCGTAGTAAAAAACACTAGAACACCCTATCATCAAGCGTCGGAAGTGGCGTCTGCCACATTACTATACACGGCCTTAGTGATTAGTAATTACAAAATTTAATACAAGGTTTGTAAACCTTGAGTTTTATATTACCTGCAATCAATAATCATCATCAAGGTGTCTAGTGATCAAAATTCTGATTTCCTTACATGAAGTTTCATGTTCAACCTTGTTAAGTAATATTTTCGGGGTGACCAGAGAAAATGTTTAGAAACGATCACGAGGGTACCCTAGCTATGCTACTTTTTCCATTACAAACAAATCAACAAAATTTTAATATTTTCTTTAAGCAACGATTCTCATAAATTTGTTATTTATTTATTATTGATTATTGATTGTTAATGATGAAATATTATACTAATGTTGCGTTAATTAGTACTTTTAATACAACTAGAAGTGTGCTCGTGCAATGCACGACAACCGAATATGTTTTAAATATTTTAGCAAGGAAACATGGCGAAAAGATTGAAGGTGGCAACGTCCGACGTCTGTGATAGTTGTGTAACAGAGATAGTTATAAGGGTATTATGTTACAAAATAAATTTTTTATTTGTATTTTATTTAGCTTATCATTTATTGTTATTTTGATCTTTTAATTTATAATAACATATTAGATTTTTTTAATTAATTTTGTTTTGTTTTGACTAATTGATATTGCATTAAATTTGATTAGAGTATTAAATGCAGGAGTAAAATTATAATATACTTAATAATTCAAATTTTAAAACAATCCTCAAATGCTTTATAATATAGTATAGAAGTATATACCATACAGAATATTTAGTTTCCAAAAATGAAATAATGTTGTTAGCTTTTATCTTGAATTCCCTAAAATAAAATATATCATACATTATATTATATTACTAGCAGGGTACCCGCACAATGTGGCGACGGCAAAGAATAATTTTGACGAAATGTTGATAGGGTTTGGAGGTGGTGGCGAAGAGTGTGTGTAAAGTGTGATAGGGTTTTTTTTGTTTGAATGACAGTCTTGTTTGGTAGAGATACAAAAATGTAAAGGGTATTTTTGGTAGATTAGTGAATTTATAGGGATACAAAAGTGTAAACAACATTCTTGTTTAGTAATACTTTAGAATTGGTTACTTTTATTAAATTATATTTTTTTACTACTAAAAAACTAATCGAAAAAGTTGTACCATTCAAAGAAATCGTCATATAATAATATATTTAAAATTAATTTGTTTTATTGAATTGTAGTGTTTACTTCAACTGAATAACATTTATTTTTGAAATAAACTAGTCTTTTGTTAATAAAAACCCAACAAAATCAAGTACAGGTCGCGTCTAGAACTGTTACCTAACTTTGTCGTCATAAAAGTGATTTTGTCAATATAAATGATTAATTATTTTAGTATTTGTACATTTACTATTTTTTATCAAATGATATTATTTTAGTGTTTATACTTTTACACTTTCATATTTTTATGTTACAATTTTAATAAATAATGTAAAAGAGTAAAATATTATAATTAGTTAAAGACAAATAAAATATAAAAGAATAAAATATTACAATTAAATTAAAGATATATATATATATATATATATATAAACATAAATAATTAAAATAAAATATAAACAAATAATTTAAAAAAGAGATAATCATTTCTTTTATTATTATTACTGAAAAGGTTAATAATTATATATATATATGAGGAATGAGAATATGTGGCTGTCATGTACCTAAGGTTAGGTATAGAACTCCTCACATTTTTGTTTTTTAATCCATAAAATTCATGCTGCCCAGGTCATTTATTTATTATACAACAAATATTAAAATATTGGTATGTGAGGGGTTCTATACCCAAGCTTAGATACATT
>JAOXNX010000035.1:20156683-20172568 GCA_028566075.1 Solidago caesia | reverse complement strand
GGGGGTCCCCTTTTATCATTAAAATATTTATGTGTGTGCAGCATGTATAATGTTAGCAGCATATAACATTTTCCCTATTAATAATTAATTAGTTTTTGTTCTTCTAAGAAAGAGGAATAAAATTGAAAAGTGAACGAAATAAATACTCGTATAAGTCAAGGGTTTCAAAATTGAATTAATTAGTGTCAACCAAAACAACCCCCAAAATTTCCTCCTTTCCCTCCCTTTCCCCTCCCCCCACTTTCCCTAATCAATCATAATTAATTACTGCTACATATAAATATAAATTTTACCTTTTTGTTATTATTTTTACTGTTGGGAAATATTTTTATCACAACAAATTTATCTCATTTTCATCATATCATGAGCTGAACGGACCTTGTTTTCCTACGGTAATTTCCTTCACCTAATATTAATTAACCTAAATTCTTTATATATTGCTTAATTGTTTTGTTTATATATTGATATTGATTCTAACTGTAAATGTAAAATTTGTTATAATACAGTAATTTTGAATTCATTTGGCTAAAGTGTATTTTCTGTTAATATGTTGTTTATATTATTAACTGTAACCTAGATTATATACGTATATAGCCTAGATGGTTTCGAAGATAGAGGATAGGGAAATTTGAATAATTTTTCGGGTTCAATGAAAGGAGGAACCCGACTTGTCAGAAAAATTCTATATCTGTCCTGGCCAACCCGCTAGATTTACCGTATTTGCTGAATAATTTGATCATATTAATTGTAAGTTTGTAACCGTAAATATACGTTGATATAGCCAAACAAGTTGTTGGTAATATATTACCAAACGGCCTTTGGTGTAGAGCGGTATTTGAGTTAACCAATCAGTCAGCAAATTGTTGCAAGTATGTGTGGATATTTGCTTTTAAAAAAATAGACATTGTTACGGAGTAACAGAGCCGGCGCCAGGAGATTTTGGAGGCCTTGTGCAAGTATTAAAACAAGGCACTAAAATTAAAAAAATTCATCATTCAAAGAGATACAATAAATTGTTAACATGAGACCTTAATTTAAATTGTCGTATATAATTTAGGAGGCCCTATATGGTTGTACACCTCGCAAACCCTCAACGACAGCCCTGCGTTGTAATATTTTTGTAACGGTAATGCAAATAACCCAAATTATAACATATAGATTTGGCGTGTGGAGTTAATTAGGAACCTGCTGGCCAATTTGTGTTTTTTTGGTTACAAAACAATTAGGAATCTGATTTGTTAGAAAAAATTCTTGGCGAAAGCGGATCATTTGGCCGCTAGTTGGGCTTGATTTACCGCGGTCTGGTTTGGGCCGGTTGGGGTTGTCTGAAACGTGATCTTTATTTACATATCTGCCAGATGTTTTGTTTGTATTGACAGTAATTGTGAATTTCTAATAGTAATATGTGCTGATCAAACTAATGAGTATATGTGCTGGTTATTGCAGGGTCCGATTAGTGTTTTGTTTAGTGGAGGACGGTTGATGAATTTTTGGGGAATTAAGCCGAGGGAAAAAGTCAGGGTATAAATAGTTATGTATTTATATGAGGGGGTGAAACACTGAAATCTCGTGGTTAATTAAATGTGGCTTTGTTGTTGTTGATGTTTTGACTGATTTTTGGTCTAAATATGGAATCAGAAAGCATGCGTCCTTCAACGAGTGTGGTCAAATGTTGTGAATGTGGCTGTAGTTATTGTGATCCGAGAAACGGGTCTTATTCTGGGACATGGTTACGATCCGTGAAACGAAAGGTAGACGAGTTTGAAGAAGATGGTGATAAATTTTTCATACCAGGTCTTGTAATTCCTTCTGTAGCTCGTGTTGAGATTGAAAATGAATGTGATGTGTTGCGTGAAATGGTTAGCAATCAACAACAAACGATTCAAGATCTCATTGCTGATTTGGAAGAGGAAAGATATGCTTCTTCCTCGGCTGCTAACGAGGCCATGTCTATGATCTTGAAGTTGCAGCGTGAAAAAGCTGAAGTTCAAATGGAAGCTCGACAATTTAAGCGATTTTCAGAAGAGAAAATGGCTCATGATCAGCAAGAACTTATGGCATTAGAGGAATTGTTGTACAGAAGGGAGCAATCTATTCAATCATTGACTTGTGAAGTGCAGGCATATAAACATAGAATGATAAGTTTCGGGCTTACAGAATCAGAAGCAGACGGTGAAAAAACTTTCTTGACTTGTGAGAATAGCGTATCCATAAATTTAGAAAGCCAGTTTGATTTTGCGTCATATGATTACCCTCCTTTAAAGTGCAACAATCTGAATGAAAATCAAGTCTACCCAGATAACGATAATGAAACAGTTGATATAGAAAAGTATGCATTTGGTGAAACCCCACATTCTTTAAAGGATATTGAAGAAAGAATTAATCAGCTGGAAAGAAGTCCCGGTCATAATACACCGGTCCTCGAGAAAGTTATAGTTGGTCATTCTCCAATGAAGAAACATTCTAGGAGATTTTCTGGTGATAGTGCTGGATCGTTTTTTGCAACTATTAAAGAAGAATTGGTACCAGATTATTCTAGGACTGTAAACGAGTTTCCTAGTTTAAAAAAGGCGGAGACCGTATCAGAATATGGAGATGAGATGAGTGATAGAATATATACTATTGATTCTATACATAACCCAATTAATGATCCTAAAGCTAATATTGGCACTTATGATGATTTCATGAGTAGTCCTAGGGAGTCATCGTCTCAAAATGATATTGAAGATCCAGAAGTCAAGAAGCTATATGCTAGACTTCATGCACTTGAGGCAGATAGGGAATCCATGAGGCAGGCACTTATTTCTATGAGGACTGATAATGCCCAACTGGTATTGCTGAAAGAAATCGCTCAACATTTATGCAAGGAAATATCCCCACCAAGCAGGATGCCTGTCAAGAAACCCTCTTCTGGTGTGGGTTCGTCTTTCTTCTCGGTTTTCAAGGTAGACCAACTTAACTTCCAGATTATATGTAATTAATCTTCAACTACTTAGCAATTTGATTGCTATGTATCTAAAGATTTGATATTGGTAGTGGTTAGCTTTTGTTAAATGTTTTAGGTTTTTTTTTTCCTGCTAATCTGTCATCTTGTGATAATTGGCAGTGGATTGTATCATTTGGTTTCTGGGGAAGGAGAAGACAAAGAAACAAGTAAGTATCGAGTATCTTTCTTCTTAACTGATCTAAGTTTTATGTTCTATGCTGAGTTGTTGGCTCTAATCACATAGTTTAATACACTTTGACTACATTAGTTTCAGTGTGGAATATAGAACCATGTGCAACTTCATAACGATAAAAATTTGGATCAACTGATATATTTAAGTTTCAAAACTTAGATGATATTCATATATATGATATCCATCATTTACCAATATACGTTTTGTGGCTTGTCTCTTCATTTCTTTTCATCCAGGTAGATATTGAGGTGTAAAAAGGGTTTTGGGTAACGGGCCACAATGGGTTTTAAGTTAGGTGGGGTATGCAGGTTGGGCTGACTAGAAACAGTTGTCAAAAGTGTAATATTCTCAAATATGATTACCAAAAGACAAAAGTTACATTCTCTTAGTATTAGTCTTCTTTTCTTAATGAATTGCTTTTTGGAAGTTTTTTGGTTTGAAACTGAATTGCTTTTTGGAAGTTTTTTGGTTTGAAACTACACTTGAGCGACTTTTGACTGGTTTGATCCGTTGGCCATTTCATATATTTTCTAATTTTTATGATTTTACATGTTTGACCTTTTATCAGTAAAACATAATCTGAATCCGAGTGGGTTGAAGTTGTCACCTCTAGTTAAATGGGACCTATAATCACTTGTTCACTCTCTTTACGTTTTTGCTAAGGCATCCACAAATCACTTGTTCATTTTGTCTTCAATGATACAATGGGAAGGGAATCGAGATGTAATTGTCTTCTCAATACAGATTTAGGTTCAAAAGTAAGGCGATCAATGGATTAGGAATTAACGATCATATGCATGTACATCCAGAATCCTAAATATCATTGGGGAAACAACACGATTTTCACTAGTTTAGCCATGTCATGCAACTGCTTTTGTTTGTATGACATAAAATTTTGTTGGATAGATGTAGGAGTAAAGATTGGCTGCCTGTAATTAACTTAACTCCAAGTTTTTACTGTTCACTCGCTTGATTCCTGAACATTCGTATGCTTTTATTCTTTCTTTTTGGCCTCCTTCAGGCACATTTTTGCTGCGTTGACGAACAATGCAGGCTTGCTAATGCTTCTTGACAAGGGACCTCAGATGGGGCAATGGAGGTGCCTTTCAAGCACACAAGTTTGAGAACTTGATAGTCACAACTATCCGTATCCATCTCTCTGCTTACGTCATCCATTTCAACTCTTCAACAAATACCACTTTCATTCTTTTAGAATATTTTATTCTCTTCATATTCATATGTTCACATATGTTTATCGTATCTGTTTTTATCACACCATTCGGTGTCTGGTTAGTTAGTTAAGTGTCATTTGTTATTATGTTGCATGGGTGGATACGGATGCAGTCCTTCTAAGATCGGATGAAATTTAGCCCGTAAGCAAAATAGTAATTTGGCTTCCTGCTCCTGTATATTGCTTGGCATTAAGTAACTACAAATTCTATATATGTCTTCTGTTACTATTCCTAATTCGTTCTGCAACAAACACTTCTCTCTTTTTGTTAAGTTCTGTTATGCATATGATATTTTTTATGTATATGAAACTAGTATTTCTTTGTATAAAATTATTATTCTTCTAAATTGCTTTTATCATCAAATTTATAACGAATCTTGTTCAAATACTCAGATTAATTTATAGCTCCCTGAAGACTAGATTAACGGCATAATCTATGGATGATATTGTATACACGAGTCTATAATCTAGTAACAAATAAAAGAAATCAATAAAAATAAAAGTTGGGAAAAAGCAATTAAAGTATTATATATTTAAAACATTGTAGATATTGTTATATCATTATTTATTTAACATACTGATTAAATTTATTAGATTTTAGTCTTGTGTATATATACGGTAGGTCAAAATAATTATTTTTGTTATACTATTAAGAATCTATCATCAATCATCAATCAATATATATATAAGAGGATGATAAATTCATCCCTAAAAAAACAAGAGCCTTTGGATGGTTTTCAACTTTTATTTATAGCCATTAGATCATATTAATGGATTTATCTTTGACTTTTAAATTGATCAATGACAATATTAATACTTATACTTTATATGATTAGTCAAAATATACCTTTCTTAATTATTATAATATACCGAAAAATAATAATATCTCATAAATAGATTTTCTTTTTATTAATATTAAAACTTTCAAAATCTTTTTTTTATCCTACATTATAGCTAATTAAATAAAGTAAGTAAACCACATTTAAAGTAATAAATTAAACGTATATGTTAATTAATGTAATATATGTATTTTAATCTTTCCTTTAACACGTTTTCGTTTTTAACATTCCTATAGTCATTGTGTGTGTCTAGACTAGGATGTTCATATATCGATTTGCTTTATGATTTGGTTTTCTTGATATGGTTTCCTAAATTTGACTATGATGGCAATTCTAGAAGTTCATTCCAAATTCAAATCAAAGCAAATTAATTAGCAACAAACCAAACCAAATACGATGATTTCGTAATGCAGGTTTTGAATTAAATTTAAACTATTTGATTTGGTTTTTGGGTGAGCTTATTGCTTAAGCTTATAAAGTATTATCTATTATATGACAATAAATTTTACTTCAGCAACTTAACTTGTGTTACTTTTGATAATAATATTCTATAGTTATTTTTACTTTACTAATAAAGATTTATTGTAGCTTTCGTTTTATATTATCTGAATATTTATAAATGGAAAAATTTTATAATATTGATAAGCGAATAATTTAAATGAATATGTCAATTGTAAAAATGAATATGGCAATGTACTTGTATGAGAATAACATGTAAAGTGATTTATTATTATTTATTTTTTTTAGTAAAGAATTATACCTTGGTTAATATTATTAATCACATATACAATTTACATGATGGAACATCCATGAATAGATGTTAATACTCACAAGACATGCCTTGTGAACCTTTAACCGTTAATGGACCTATGCACCACAATACCAATGAAAAAGCATGAGTAACAACCTTCTGCAGCTATTGAAAACAACAATTTATAGTGAATTTAAAGATATTATACGACTTTGAAAACTTCGTTATTATTTGGATGAAGAAGAGGTTCAAGATTTTCAATGTTGGAGAAGTAGTGGAGTTTTAGACTCTAAATCAAATATGACAATTTGATATGGATTATCAAATGGTGATCAATGTAAATCAACACTACGGTTAACCTCTAGGCATGTGACACAGTTATAATTTTATTAACTTTAGTTTAAAAATGTTATTTAATTTATTATGATTGATTGAGTTTTGTTATATCATGGAATTAATATGTTTTATATGCATTCGATATTACATTGTCAATACGAAAACACAGAACATGGATAAGACTAACCATATGATTATGGTAGCTATGATACCTAGCAAAAATCGTCGTTAAAATCGTTTAGCTATACCAGACTTATATATATGTATGCTATTATGAAAAATAAACATTTCATTTAGTATTTTGTTTACCGCGTATTACGCGGGACAATAATCTAGTAATATAATAAAGTATAAATGCCTCAATACTTTTTTTGGTGTGTATAGTTGTATAATGAATTTGTTTATTGACTCAATTAACTTTTATAAATGGTTCACATATACATCATATTTTATTATTACTATCACATTTTTCATTACTGTTTAAAAAATTACTATGAATTTTTAAAATTTGTTCACTTATAGTTATTAAACTTTGAATTTTTTAATAACCATATATGTACAATTTTGAAAATTTTAAAGTTTGATGGTAATAAAAACAAAATATGATATACATATGAGAATAAGTTTTGAAAGTTTGTTAGGCAACTAGGCAATAAAAAAGTTCGTTCTCTAACTATGTATAAAGTGAAAAATACATTGCCATTTCAAAATTTTATACCTAACAAGAACTTTTAATCTTTCATGTTATAATATTTACGAATCTGTCCCTCCATTTTAGCCTTGTTGCACCTAACATCCGTGCAGTTAACTGCACAGATCATTTGCCCTTATTAAAATGATATACTCGTATTATTTTGTCTTTTTGAGATATTCAAGGTTTGAAAATCCGAAATAATTCAGAATATTTAAACTATCCGAATATGCAAAATAATATAAATAATTCAGTTGTACATGATAATTACTAGAAAAATTCTTAATTTGAGATATTTGTTAGAAAAATAAATAAATGTAAAATTATATTTTTGTATATTAATTGATGATATTAATCAAAGTAGAATTTATTTCATAACTTGTATTTGGATATTAATTCATTAAATAACTAGATTTTAGGGTTATATTAAAGTAAAAACATTAAAATATTTAAAATTATTTAGTACCGTGTAGATACCAGGTTAAGTTAAAATAAAAACATTAAAATATTTAAAATTATTTTTTACGCGTAATGATATTTTAAATATGTATATACATCTTTTATTTTAAAAAATTCCAAGTACAATCAACTACAGTATCTTTAAAAGCTAAATAAAAGTTATGTGTATCCATATTATCTTCTATCTTATTTTAATGTGTAAAATTAAACTTAACTATAGGGGTACCCGCACAATACGACGACTCTGAATATGTCATAAAAGAACTCGTTAACACAAGTAGCTCCATACCCAGCCAAGACAACTTTTAATTACACAAAAATAATTTATATTTAATTAATAAATATTCTTAATTAAGTAATTAACGGTGGAAATATAAAAAGTTTGACCAATCAACATATTATATTAGGAAAAGCTGACAAGGGTAGCTACGACACTTCAAGTTATTAAATAGGGGTAAAATAGATAGATCAAATGTTGAAAGTTAAAAAAAGGAGGGCATGGGCTAAATGCTTTATAAGGTGCTAGAAATCTACCAGCACAAAGCGCAACGGTAGATGATTTCTAGATTATTTAAATTCAGATATTAGTCAAATTTTTAATATGGATAACAATTAAAGTTTCTTGTTATCGACTAAGGATGGCGACAACCAGTTTCACCGATCACCGACATAAGACCATGATTGATGGTGGTGTTGTAAAGTTGTTAGTGGTGTTCAAAATAATATTTTATTTAAATTTTGTTATAATTTAGTTTATTGTGTGTTAATTAAGATGCCAAATAAATATTAAGAAAAAAAAAAGATATCAAATAAATAGTTGTTGCATAAAATAGTTTACATATAAAAAGTTCTTAAAAAAATTCAAAATTTAAGACAACATGCCATAGATTACTGAGTTATGGTTATTGATTAATAGTAACTCTAGAAAAGAGAGTTTCGTCATCATTATAATATAAAATGATGAATACTCGGTATTTATAAAAGGGGATATCATCTGTACTACAACATTACGCAATATTAGAAACTGCACCTCTCACACACCGGGGATTCAATATGTATACTTAATAAACTTCCGGAGGAAAAATGGATACATTTTTCTTAACAAATCTGCATTACGGATCATTTCCCAATTTACAGAAATGTCTGTCTCTTTGATAGAAGTATGAAAATGCCTTTAATAATGTGAACATTGCTGCTTTTTTGGACCACTGTCTAAAAATTTCTTCACCTTGAGAATTTTTAAAAAAACAAATGCAATGTAATATTTATGAAATAACCCAAAACTAATCGTGTGACAACTTCCATGGGTTGGAGAATACGTTTTCCGGCGAGCTGTTATAAGGTGCTTGGTTTCAGCATCAATCACAAAGCTTGTGGTCTTGGAAAATGAGGATTTGACTGTGGAGGGTCAAAGTCTATAAGCTTCTCGCGTGTCATTGTTACTCAGCCTGCAAATGTAGATGTAATTTAATTGCTCTTCAACCTTTCATGTGCAAACAATTAAAAGCTCTTTGAAAAGCTACAAACTTGTACCAAACTGATTATGGAGAAAAAATAGAAGAAACATAGTTGTAAACACAAAGAAACCATAATTGTTGGGAAATAATAATCGTACCACTACTTTTATTTAATTAACCACAATGTACTATTTTACAACATACGTTACAAGCCAGTAACGCTTATATGTAGTAAATGTATCAATTGTTGTGGTACAGATGTCACTTCCCATAATTGTATGATAGATAAATACGGAATCCGAGTTTTCGCAACTCCAAAACTGGATTTGAGTTCCACCCACTCCTAATTGTTCAAAGAACCGGACAATAAAATCATACCTAAACTCTAATGTGGCATGCAGGCCTTATTTAAAAATAACCAGAACATACATAACCGTGTAACAACTATATTGATGCCATGTGATGAATATATCTCTAATTCTTTGTTCAAGACCAGCCGTAAAGAGATATATCGCACAATACTCACTCAATTATTCATAATTTTTAACCCTTTTGAACAAAGATCAAAATAAACTACAATAATATGAAATTGTACCTTCTTGGAATGTGTTGATTCTGTGACCAATCAAGCTTGATTGGCTAAGCCAATCAAATTTGATTGGATATTTAATTCATCGTAGTAGACGACGACGATGATGAAGGAGTGGCCAATCAAGTTTGATTGACTTATCCAATCAAGTTTGATTATCGACTGTGACGGCGCCGCCACCGCCGCTGACGATGGCGACCGACAACCGGCGATGAAGATGGAAGATGATCAGAGTTAATTACAGCCGGCGATGAGGATAATCAGAGGTAATGGAAGAAAATACACCTTCCATGTGTAAGTTTTCTTTTGATCTTGACCATTGATGATTGTAGATCCAATGGCTTAGATTAGTACCTTGGTTTAACCATTTTCTTAGTTTTCACATGAATATAACCCTATTTGAATATAATATATTTGATTGATTGAAAACTATAAATAGTACTTCATCTGTAATATTGACATGAAATTGTTCGACTATTCATCAAAATGTCTAGTTCGATAAAAACGAACGAATGATTCTTCAAAGAACAATGGAGTGGGTAGTAGTTGCGGTGCCTCACAATTTTATTTTATTTTTAAATTTGCTTGACTGTTGCATTTTAAAAGTGCTTAATATACAACAACAACAACCGTACCCAATCCCTGCACGGGGGATGAGGGAGGTGAGGTGTAGACAATCTTGCCTTTAACCAAAGGTACAGAGACTGCTTTCATATGGATCTCCGGCCAAACGGGAAAAGAAACCGATAAGAGTAGGGGTAATTAACCATACATGTCGGTTGTCGGCCGCGTATCACTTGTCTTCATTATTAATAGAGAAGAAGTGGCAAAAACATATCTAACAGGCATACCATATAATAGCTCATTTGGAGATATTAAACAACAACATAAACGCATAATGTTAGAGGAAATCAAAATCTCCCAATCAACTTTTATATTCTGTAGCTTGACATTGTCTACTAGGTTTTGATATTGTTGAGAATGTAACCTGTTTTGATTGTAGAAGGATATAATAAGATTAGTGTAAAATAAGGCTATACAAATAACGTTACTCCATCATATGTTTACTAGACGGATCAGAAGGGTTTTTTTTTTTAAGGTAAAAGGCTTTTAGCCCGGTAAGTATGACGGATCAGAAGGTTTGATCGTCATTATATTTGAATCGAATGTTCAGTTTAACTTTACGCAATTAATCTATATGAAATGAGCTACAAATGAACCTAATTCTCAATTTGATGGGATTATGCAAGCCATATAAACTGAAGTCTGGGGCAAAATTTGATCTTTTGGTAAGTGTATGTTGTTCTTAGTCTAAACTTTAATCTGTAACTCCAAAACTCGCTTGAAAATGGCCGAATTGGTAAGTGTTTGGAAGTGATTATTGCTACTTAAAAAGTTAAAATAATAGAATGAGACAGTGAGGTGCTTAAAGTTGGGCATAGTTAGGTGCACTTGTATAAAAAGAACAGTTTTTATTTTATTTTATTTTATTTTATTTTTTTGACAAATCCTTACGTGTATCTACAAATCTTTTGTGCGTAACTAGTTGATGCACTCTATGCACTGGTACTTGAGGTTGTTTTAGAAGCTAGAGGAAGGAAACTCCTAAAAAAAAACGAAAGCAAGAATCAATTCTGGTCTTTGATTTTGATAAATCATTAGTTTCATCTAATTTATTTAAAATGTTTTATTTCAAAAACCGTACTTCGTTATATGAAGAAAAAAATATAGGTAGTCTTAAAATTTCGTCCTCTTTCATTAGAGTGGTCATCCGATATACTTTTAACGACTTTTTAAATTTAATTCTTTTTTGTTTATATTTTTATATTTACACATGTGTAAAACCTTTCCTTTCACATATAAATTACTAAATGATAATATTTACACAGCATTGACAGTTAAGGGCGGAACCCGTCAATCCATGGCGGAACCATGGTGGCTAAGGACGGATTCCATCAGTCCATGGCGGAGGTATATCGGCTAAGGGCGGAGCCCGTCAGTTAGATCACCCTATGACCTATCACCCCCTATGACCTATCACCCCCAATGATCTATCACCCCTACCAGCTATCCTTTATTAATATCTTTAAGCACGGAGCCCGTTTCGAATCATAGTTTCGGTGATGGCTTGCACATGTGTAAACGAACTAATTTTATTTTGATATCTTACTTTCACATGTGTAAGATATATAACTTACAAATGTGTAAATATCACGAAAAAAATGTAAATCAAAAAGTCGTCAAAAATATATCGGATGACCTCTCTAATGAAAGATGACGAAATTTTAAGACTACCCATATTTTTTTTGTTCTAACGATGTACGGTTTTTAAGATAAAAGTTTTTTAATGAATGCAATGAAATTTTATGATTTTAAAATTAATGTCCAGCAATTCACCTTTAAACTAGGGTGTTCCTATTTAAACACCGCTGAAACACCCCCTATACGCCCCGTATTTATCTTGACGGGGCGTATAGAGGGTGTTTGCATTTAATGCGGTTTTTATACTTCCCGTCAAGACATATACGGGGCCTCATATAGGTGTTTAAATAGAAAGGTGTTGACACGTGTAATTCTCTGACATGGCAAAGAATGACACGTGTCAGACACTGCATACTGGGCGTTTGCAGATAGATGGCCCGTATACGATTACCAGTAAAATACTTCCCGTCTTGTTTTATACGCGGCCTCAAACTGTGCCGCATGTCAGACGCCATATTACTGGTCGTTTGTTTATAGATGGTACGTATAATACTCTTTTAAATACGACACGTCAAGCTTATTACGGAGCCTCATAATATACTATTTTATTCCGAATAACTTAGCCAGGTGTCTTTAAAACGCCCCATCAACAAATATACGGTCCGTATGACAAGCTGTCAAACTGCCAAGGTCAAACAGTGAAAGCTGGTAACATCACACTTTTCATACTCACCGTATTGTCTACAACGGGGCATCAGTACAAAAACTTACGGCGCCTCAAACTGTATACGGACCATATTAAGATGAATATAAAAAAAATCCGAAGACAGTGAGTTTCTTAAAAAGAAAGCCAATTCGGATATTTGTAACATTATTCGGATATATATCATAATTTTATTATGATATATATATTGTATTACTCGGAGATTTGTAACATTATTCGGATATTTGTAACATTATTCGGATATTTTGTTTAAATTTGTATGTATTGTAATAGAATTTTTATCATATACGCCCCCTCTTAGAGTATACGGTGCATATATAATAAAGTCAAACATTCATACGTTACACAATAAATAACAGGTGTCCTTAAAACGCCACGTCAAGATCTATACGGCCAGTATTAAAATGACTATAAATAAGAGAACCAATAACACTTCCCGTTTACCTTGACACCCATTTTCCCCATAACTTCATGAAAGAAAACATCCTAAACCAAAGAAAGCTGCGTATTTGGATTCGATGACGCCACATCAGTCTCACAGGCCATATTGCCGATTAAAATCTATTCGGTCTCGGCATCAACGCGTTACCCCGTGCAAAGGACCACGTGAAACTATCAACCAAAGAACACGGTTGATGATATCATGCTGCACGGTTCACGATATACATTACCAACGTTTTGATATCTTTACTATCAAGCTTTTCGAAAAGGTTCTTGTATGTATCAACGCGTAGGAGTCAATGACGCTACATCAGTTATACACGTCGAACTGGGAGAAATTTGCTTCTCCGCCAGTTTCAAAGAACGCTTTTTGGCATCACCGAGCTCAGTTTGGACAAAAATGAACTCTCGGAAACGTTGATTATACACGTCATATTGTAAGATCATATTTTCGTTGTGATCTATGTATTGTATTTTGTCGGAAATGTAAAATATAATTATATTTTGATATAAGTATTGGATTTTTTGGCGTAAGTTTATAACATAATTTTATTAGTCGCAAATTTGTAACATTTGTAACATCACTCGGATTTTTGGCTCAAATTTTTACGTATGATATTACGCATTTTTTAAAATACAACATTAACCATGTGGCATCAATACGTTACCTCTGAATGTATACGGAGAGTATATAATAAATATTATAGCTATCATAAATAGTAAATACAGTAAAACGTCGCACGAAAAACGAAAAGTGTCCTCATAACGCCCCGTCAACGGCTATCCGTCCAGTATGAAAAGCTGTAAACCTGCAAAAGTCAAACAGTGAAAGCTGATGACAACACAACTTTCATACGGCCCCTCATTAGATATACGTAGCGTATGGAAACTGACAAACAGTAACCGCTAGAGTAGCTATAGACCTTTAGCTAACGTAAAAATACATTATACGGACCCTCAAACTCTATACGGACCGTATGCTGCTTACTATAAATAGAAGAAGGCAGTAACTTTTGATCTAGAAAACCACTCCCCTGTTTCGGAATATATCCCATTTTTCCCAAAATGGTTATACAAGCCGTTCGAAATTATATATATACGCGTACGCAAACATTAAATATCTGTCATAAAGACAAAAATACATAGGAGTCAATGACGTTACATCAATTATACACGCCAGTATTTAGAAAAACCGGACACCCAACCGGTTTCAAATGAAACCTTTTGGCCCCAAGAGCCCGAGTATTTGGGAAGTATCTCGATTTCGACGACGCTACACCTCTTGGGTCAATGCACCAACGATGTCCTTTTTAATAAAATGGGCCGTTATAGATGACGACGAGGACATTGACCAGCCATTTAGATGGACACAGTTGGTCCCAAGAATACGCGTGCGAAGTACCACATGAAACTTGTAACATTTTATTACGATCTATGTATTCTATCTTTTACGGGAATTTCTAATATAATTTTATTACTCGAAAATTTGTAAACTTTGTAACATTACTCGGAACGTTTGTTATATATTTTATTTACTATCATATAACCCTTGAAATGTTATGCCAACCAAGTGGCTTCAATACGCCAACTCTTACTATATACGGGGCGTATAGAAAGGTAAAACAGTAAAACGATGACAATGTATTTATGGCCCACTAAACGGGGCATCAGTTTTAATACATACGGGGCCTCAAAATCTAAACGGTCCGTATGTATTTTACTATAAATAGAATTAGGCAGCAACTTTTCAAAGGGAAAACCAATCTCCACAACTTCCAAAATACTCAACTCAATATGCTGGTTTTCCAATCCCTTACAAATCAACCTAATACTTGTACGCAAACAATCGATATATGTCGTAAACACGGTAAAACAAAGGAGTCAATGACGCTACATCAATTGTACACTACAGCCTTTTAAAATAGAAGGCATCAAACAAGTTTCAAATCATACGACATGATAATGTAACACAGATCTTTCAGTTTTTGATGGTCCAACATGTGTTGCAATATCTGTTACTAGATAAGGTATAACGTATGTTTAGCTTCTTGATGCCCCGTATTGTGTACTTAAATCCAAGCAGCCCGAAGACCCAACATGATGATGGAAGGACGTTATGCTAATCATGACTTTGCTAAGTTGGTCTTTGCAAGGTCTCTTGATGACAGTCAAGATACTGCTGCTTAATTGTATAGTTTGTTAAATACATGATCCATCAATAAGCACCATATTATTTAGTATTTACTTACCATCTCTGCAACCGTCCCAAGAGTACGTGTGCGAAGTACCATATGAAACTTGTAACATTTTATTACGATCTATGTATTGTATCTTATACGGAAATTTCTAATATAATTTTATTACTCGGAAATTTCTAAACTTTGTAACATTACTCAGAATGTTAGTTTAAAATTTTATTTACAATCATATAAACCTTAAAATGTTAGGCTAACCAAGAGTCCAAGAAGCTTTAATACGCCCCCTCTTACGATATACGGGACGTATAGTAAAGTAAAACAGTAAAACAGTAAATGCTGACAAGGTATAGCGGGCCAACAAACGGGGCATCTGTCAAATATAAAAACGGGGCCTCAAATACTATACGGTCCGTATTAGTATTACTATAAATAGGATACGGCCAATAAGTCTTCAAAGGGAAACCTACTCCCCTACAACTCCCCAAATATGGCCCAAGTGGTTATACAATCCATTGATGATCCTTTACATACACGTACGCAAACAGCCGACATCTGTCGCAAATAAAGTAGTACATCGGAGTCAATGACGCTAAAATACACTTCAATCTTTTAAAATACAAGGGATCAACCAAGTTTCAGATGATGTCCTTCGCACGAAAATGGGGCGATGAAGATGATGACGTGGCGGCGGACACAGTGGAAACGTAAATTAAAGATTTTCGGTGCGATTATCAGGGGGTCTGATCTTCTTGAACGTACGTACCGGTTCAACATTGTCCACCATGTGT
>JAOXNX010000035.1:20075453-20085912 GCA_028566075.1 Solidago caesia | reverse complement strand
CACCTTTTGGAGAATTTATGATTCCGTTAGGAATCAAATGGTACTTTGAAATATACGCTTCCGCATTTCTTTAACGGGGTTATTATTAAAGTTGAAAATTTTTGGAAATTCACTTTTTATAAAACAGGGTGTTATACCGATCCTGGTTATTAAGTTGACATAGTAATAACCAAGTTGGATGCATATAAACTCCTAACATTGTCGGTCTCAATTGGGTTATGAATGCATATAGAATATACAATTCATCAACGCCTCAAGAAATGCAAATAATGTTGGGTTTCAGGCCAATCTTATCACCTGGCTTATGAAAGGAGTAACAGGACTTGATCAGTGTTGTGATATAGAGTGATGAGAGGTGTAAGTCTGTGAAGGCTTTTTTATGACATACGAACATTACAAGGGTTTTCAAGGCTTCTTTTGAAGCATGGTGTTGTGACAAAGGATTATGAGAGTCGCCACAGTATACGTTGCAACAAGTAACAATGGCACGTATTCAAGCTTGAGCTCAACTTCATTCAGCTCAAAAGCCGAATCATGAAAGTATTATCGACACCCAAACCACACTCAAAGCTCATATCATCTCATACAACAAGAACCAAGCTAAGTCTAAAGATTCCACAGGGATTAGAGATTCAAGCATTGCAAACACAAGTGATTCAAAACGATAAGATCAATTCAAAATGTTAAAACCCAACAGACTAGTATTCGGGTAAGCATAAGAAAAAACAGAAACTAAAGATAGCAAACATGTAGAAACTAACTAGACCATATAATAATAAAGCTTCAACCAAAAGATCCCTCTTTTACATACAAACTCCAAAGAGATGATGTCCATGAAGAAAGATTGGAAGACGCCATCCTACACAGCCTAATCGTTCGTTGTCTACTTGGATCTTTGTCTCATCTTTCGGCGCTTCCTCTTTAGCCTCCTCATTTTCTTCTTCTTCCACTACAAATATCAATAACTCAATAATTAGTTGCAACAAATGCTACAAAACAAATGTGCTATACAATTAATCAACTTTCATAAACGTTACAGAAACAGCTTCCAATTTTATAAAACATTACAAAGAAATGATTCTTTTATATAATAAAAAAAAATTGAGAATTTAAAAAGCATATACATTAAGTTTTATAAAAAATAAATTTATGCAAATGAAATTCCAGAGTATGAAGCCTGAATTCAGTAATATCATATCTACATTATAAAATATTTAAATTTTTTATTATCTATAGATTTTACTATACTACCCATCTAGCCTACAATTTTCATACTTATTTTATTTAATCATTTTCATTGATCACTAAATAGTTAAATACCCATACTCCGCTCTTGTCGGGATTGCGCACGGTTGTTGTATCGTAAATAACAAACACAAACACAATTTTTTATATAATACTATGTTAGACAATCCAAGTACCATCACCCTTTGACGCATGTATTAACTGAAGTTATACGAATTTTATGTTTACATTTAGCTTACACCAAAATAAATATAATTTTTTTTTAATAAAAATCCAATATCACCGCGTATACGGTTCTAGTAAAAGTAATACTCACAATTTAAAGAACAAATGGCTTATAAAAAGATCAAATTGCTAAATAACTAGATAATATTAATCAAAAGTTATTAGATACATAACAAAACAGGAAAAACTATAGATATAGATATAAATATAAATAAATAAATAAACTTACCTTAGCACGCATCTTGATTCAAGTTTTTTTGTGAGATCTTCTGTATTGATATTGGTTTTTAGTTGTTGAGAGCGGCGAAATATGGGAAAGGATGTGATAGAATAATATAAATGATTTGTATATATAGGTAGGGCAACTCTCTTTGTTATATTTGGGCCTTACGTGAGTTATCTTTGAGACTTTGACGTTTTCTATTTGGGCTGAATTTTAATCCATACTTGTTGTGACTTATGGGCTATAAGCCAAATGGATCAAGCCTTTTTCTTTTCTCTCTTAATTAAAGGGTTGAAAAATAATTTCCTAATTAAAATATTTAGAAGGTTCCCGCCGTCCGATGGACGACATTGGTTCAACTTTGCATGATGCTGCTGGTATCCGTTTTCATAGTTAAGGGCAATACAACAACTATAATATCGTGTTTATGTTTACTTCTGAATAATCACAGAGTTAATGTATAAAAAAACCCCAAAAAAGCAACAAAAAGAAAAACCTTCAACAAAAAGTAAAACAAAAGATGCTCCAGTTTCTCGATCCAATGCTCGTGCTCCTAGCTACTTCATCCTCGCCTAGCCTGGTCACTTGAAAAGTATACTAAAATACGTCAACAGGAGGTTGGTGAGTTCGTAGGTTTTTGTACAATAGAACTAGTAATGAACATGAAAACCTGTGGATACTTTATGAACATAAAAGTTTTGTACAATAGAGCATAAAGTTACATACCAAATGTCTCGAACACACAAATAATGTACGTAATCACATATAATGTACCTAATGCACATACCGCCGGGACTAGTACCAGGAACGCATCCCAAGGGCACTAATGAACGAATCCCATGAACACGAGCCGACTTGGTACCAAGTAATGCACATATACAATTAACTCTAAAATGAACAACTTAATGAACGGTATATATTGTATATAAAAAACATTTGTATACTTTTCACCCCAAAACAAGTAAAAGATGGGCTACGAAACTCACATGACGAAATGAACAAGTACAAATGACCTAGAACAATGATCTTGAACACAAACAATCAATGACAGCTTACAATATGCACACGTACAATCCAAAAATCATATAAACTATAAATTATTTAATGTTAATAAATAGATGACATAAGCAAGGTTTAATTTTGAGAAATATAGGATTGTGATTGGTTAATAAGTCATTAGATCAAATGTCTTTTAATATATATAAAGATATCATATTTGTTTTTAGTCATTCTAAGACTGTTTACATCTCACCTTATTCATACCTCATAAAAAACGTGATTAGTTATTCGTTGATTTATATGCACAACCATCAAAATTCCATTATAGACCGTGATATATAACATTACAACGTACCATATATTAGCCTTACAATAATGTTATAGAATAATTTCAAAATTTAAACTTTCATTTTTAAAATATACTAGACGAATGCCCGTGCGATGCAGCGGTAATGGTGGTGGTGGTGGCGGCGGTAGCGGCGGTGTGGTGGTGGCGGTGATGGGTAGTGGTGGTGGTAACGGCGAGTAGTGTAGGTGTAAAAGTTATTGATGTAAAAAGAGGTAGTGTAGTTATTTTAGGAGTTAATGGGTAGATGTTGTAAATTAATTTCATTAAGGGTATTATAGGTATATCAAGTGGAGATTTTAAAATAATGAATAAAGAAGAGGGGCAAAATAGGTATCATGATTTGAGGGGAAGAAAAGGGGGACATTTGCTTTATAATATAGTACTAGTCAATCTATCCGCGCGTTATCGCGGGACACACTATTTAAATGACAAAGTTTTAGATACAAACGTGATTAAACAACTATTAATTTAGGATTGTTGCCATACACACAAAATAGCTAATGATTACTTGTAAATAAAATAATCACAGTCTCAACAAACACAGTAACCATGGATGTAACTATATGATATAAGGTCCCAAAGTGATACAATAAGAATCATAATATGCAAAAATAAATAAATAATAGTAATAATAATAATAAATAAATTTAAAAAAAAAATCTTAAAATGACTATACAAAAGACTTTGTTTATGTTTAAAAGAATTATACCAATTGTTTAAAAAAGAGTAGTATCTAAACTACCTAATAAAGCATATGCTTGGTGTCTTAATTTTTAAAAAATTTAAACATTTCCTTATTTATCATACCATTTATTATCATTTAATATTTATATTATTTATATATTCATTAACTATATATTATTTTTATATTAATATAAATAATCAATTTTAAATATTCTAACAATAATAACAAACACATTTTTTTATATACCCGTGTGTTATGCAATTTAGAACCGGCAGTCGGCGCCGGCTACCATCACCTTTTGATGTATGTATTGAATGAAGTTTACAATTTTCATATACACTATAATTTATTTTATTTTTTATATCATCTAAGACCGCGCATGGTTGGATCAGTGGTAAACACCCTGACCTCTGGAGAAAGAGGTCATGGGTTCGATCTTCATACCATGCAAAGGTTGGATGGCCTTTTCTACCATTTAGGTAGAAAAAATGGAAGCAGCCTCTCTACTTAGGTAGAGGTAAGGTCTGCCTACATCTTAACCTCCCCCATACACCGTCGAGATTTTGGGGCTCAAAACCCGCGGAAGACGGCACTGAGCAGTTTCTTTCTTTCTTTCTTTCGTTTCATTGAACAATTGAACATCCGTTATGTTTTATGTTAAAAGGATTATTTTGGACTTTTACTTCAATTATTATGTTAACAGGTTCCTTAACAGGTAACCTGATATTTTTCGTGTCGTGTTCGTGTTTGACCTTAACAGGTTCGTGTCTTAACAGGTTGGGTCAGACACGATAAGTTTGCTGTTAAAAAAAATAATAGAAAAAATAAAAATAAAAATTAAAGCCATATAACCGTTTAGCCAGCCAAAGCCATGAAAGCCAGCCAGCCATATAAAGAACCGCAATAAGTCCACCGTGTGGTCCTCACCATTGTCAGCTAGCCTGTTTCCCCTTTAAACTCATAAAACGACACCACCGCTTGCCGTTTCATCTTTCTCTCTCTCTCTATCATCGTCCTACCAAATACCATCTCTATTAACCCTCTTTTTCATTCCACTCAAACTCTTGTCTTCAAATGATAAAAACACCCAACAAAAACATTTCTTAAAAATTCCCAAAACAACAAACATTTTCATCTTCAATATATCAACAAATCTATATCTATATCTATAGCCTATACATATATATATACATACATTCATTCAATATATATATATAATAACACATTTTCATTCTCCAAAACTTAGTCACACCATGGATTTACATATCTATGGTGTATTCATAACAATATTTCTACTAGCAACCAAAAATGTATACTCATTACATGAACAAAACAACAATATCAAACCAACCACTAAACAAATAAACTCAAACTCAGTTCTTGTAGCCTTGTTAGATTCACACTACACCGAACTATCCGAGCTTGTCGAAAAAGCACTTTTGTTACAAACATTAGAACAGGCTGTTTCTCGACATAATATTACAATCTTCGCACCGGACAATATAGTACTTCAGCAACACATTGACCCGGAATTCAAGCGGTTCTTACTAGAACCTCGAAACTTGAAATCTTTGCAAAGTCTATTGCTATACCATATTGTCCCGTCCCGAGTTCGGTCTTTGGATTGGCCTACTGATGTTGTTAATGTGAACCAAAAAACGTTAAACCAAGTGGATGATCATTTATCTTTGACCCGAACAAAGTCGGGTCAAAAAGTTGTCGGTGGGTTAGCTAGAGTAACCCGTCCGGATGACGTCATTCGACCGGACGGGTTAATCCATGGGATAGAGAGATTGTTAGTACCTCGTTCGGTTCAAGAAGAGTTTAACCGACGAAGGAGCTTGAGTTCAATATCCGCGGTTTTGCCGGAAGGGGCACCAATGGTGGATCCAAGGACCCACCGGTTAAAAAAACCAGTTGCGGTTACACCAGCTGGTTCTCCACCGATTCTCCCTTTTTATGAAGCGATGGCCCCAGGTCCATCCCTGGCTCCTGCACCAGCTCCAGGACCTGGTGGCGCTCGACGTCATTTTGACGGGGAGAGTCAAGTTAAAGATTTTATTCAAACATTAGTTATGTATGGTGGGTATAATGAGTTGGCTGATATATTGGTGAATCTAACATCATTAGCCACTGAAATGGGGAAGTTGGTATCAGAAGGTTATGTTTTAACTGTTTTGGCACCGAATGATGAAGCCATGGCTAAGTTGACTACTGAACAATTAAGTGACCCGGGTGCGCCTGAACAGATAATGTATTATCATATAATACCCGAGTATCAGACCGAAGAAAGTATGTATAATTCTGTAAGGCGGTTTGGGAAGGTGAAATACGACACGCTTCGGCTGCCGCATAAAGTTGCGGCAGAGGAAGCTGATGGGTCGGTAAAGTTCGGTTATGGAGAAGAGTCTGCATACTTGTTTGACCCGGATATTTACACCGACGGACGAATATCGGTGCAAGGGATTGATGGAGTTCTGTTTCCGGTAACCGAAACACGGGAAACAGATCAGAGTAAGGTGGCACCGACAGCGCCACCAAAGGTTGTTCCAAAGCAGAGAAGAGGTATGCATTTTTTTTTCCTAAAAAAATTGTTTGACTTTTGATAGTCAAATTATGTTATGCATTGATTACTTGTACGTTTATGCTAGTAGGTTGTACATTTAGAATATAGTGAATATAAATATTTACCTAATAAAATGTTCCAGCTAAAACCCAGCTGTGACAAATTAAGTGAAACCACTCCTTTTAGTACTTAACCTACCCTACAAAATACTTGTAGTTTGTGCTTCAAGACTTGTACTTTATGGATCAAGACTTGTAATATTGAAACCAAACAAAAGTACCGTACACTTGGGAACCTATCATGATTTAGAGAAAATGTTATATGCTGGACACACATAAATATTTTAATGATAAAAAAACCTCTCTGATTTTAATGTTTCCCTTCACAAACATTCATAAATATCATCTAACTATATACTATTAACATCATATAAGTTATCCCCTATGATTTATGACCTTTCTGCCAGGGAGATGATATATTAGTATTATTAGTTGTTATTATCTATCACATTCATGTATCATTTACTTATACAGTATACTATAATACTTGTACAATGCGGTAAATTAATAAAAAATCATGGTACTAATATCATCTCCTTTTCCATAAGGGTTTTGATACTGGTAAAATACATCTATTTAATTTCAAATTGGATATCCATCATCACCTCATGTTTTTGATGCGAGTGAAATATTTCCATTTAACTCTCACATGATCTGGGCACCTAAAAGATTAAACCTGCATCATTTAAGTTATGTGGATCTTAAGTTTCATTGATAACGGTTCCACATACAACTATTAATTCATAATTATATGAATATAAACTAAATTTTATATTATTTTCTTTTTTAATGCAGGGAAATTAATGGAAGTGGGCTGTACTATTGCTGGAGCATTTGGACAAAGTTGTTGATTTTTCTATTTAATTTATTTCAAAGAAAATATAGAAGAAAAAAAAAGAGAGGAGAAAAAGACATCAAATACAGAGATGGACAGAAAGGTTTGTATTTATATATTTTATTTATATTTATTTGAAAAGATGCTTTTATTAAAATTAATAATAATTCTTTCAGTATTTATTGATGTATATTGTATCATTGGAATATAGAATTAATAAATAAATATTATATTTTGCATTGCAGTGTTTATTAGGAAGATTCTGTCCAAATACCTACACAGATTAAAGGAAAGTGGACGGTGCAGGTTCATTTGCCCAAAGATGAACAAAGTTTGCTATTTCTTGTTTGTTGATATATATATATATAATATATATAATTTTTTAATTTTTTTTTATTATGAATATTATAAATACTGTAATTAAGGTAACTATATAAATGATTTTTTTTATGTATTTATATCTGTTTTTGTATAAATATACCATCTTCCCCTCTGTCTTTTATTTTAATCTACTTGGTTCTTTTAATCTACTTAGAGAAGGTCGTTTGGCGTTTTGTTTGTCCAGAAGAAAGCTCAAAGTTCAAAACCTTGTCAAGTAAATATTTTGGGTGTTGCCAGAAAAATAATTAAAAACGGTCACAAGAATAGCCTAATTAGGCCACATAGAAAACCTTGTCCATTTATTCGTCTGCATGCATTGCAATTTGTATTGTTTTGTAACTAATACACATGATTATATTATTGACATGCATTGTTCATGTGGGAGTGATAAATCTACAACAATTTTTTGTCATCCATAACAATACATGTTTTATATAGTTGTATACAATGCAGTATAATTATGTACATTTGTTGTAGATGGCTAAAAGGTATTGTAAAATTATCATTACCCTTGTTCTATGTATTGGACATCAATAGTTAATTTAAGGGAAGACAATTGTTAAGGACATAATATGTAGTTATGTACTATATTAGCTAAAATCACAGCATTATTGATTGATAATGAAATGATACCATACGACCAATAAATTGTGAATAATTTATGGTCACGTTTGTTAAGCCAATGACCATTTGATTTATTAAAACATTGATGATAGGAAATTAGTGGTAGTTTTAATAGTAAAAGAACATATTTAAATTTTGTTAATGGGTCACTTTCAATTATAAATGGAATAGCAATAATGGTGGATTGTGATAGCAATTACATTTTGGCTTTTTTTTTTTACATGGAAATCAACACACCTTCACATGTAAGCTAAGGTAATGACTTTATGGGCTCATGCAACATTGCAACATGTGTCTCAAATTAATTTCATAACCTTTGTGATGTGGTTTATACTTGTTTTGTGTATTGGAAAACTAACTCTAACATGATTATGTTTAGGGTGAAAGGTGTAGTTGTAAAAAAAAAAAAAATAGCAACAAATTTTAACCAATCAATTTGCGACACGTGTCCTTGCCAAATATTGTTAAAAGTTGCCAAAACATTTGTCGGAAAACATGAACAATGGCCAAAAACATGAACATATGGCCGAGAAACATGAACATATGGCCGAAAAACTTTTTATCTAATAAAATTGGGCTCAGAAATTAGGGGTCGGAAATTCAGAAGTCGGGGACGCCATGGTTGCTAACTCGAAGGTTTACCCTGCTAAGATACGTCCAGGATCATCCGAGTCCCATTTTACGAATCTTTGTATCGTCATCGCCCTTTCAACACAAATCGACAACCTAATTTGTTCAACGTTATCATCACCGGCAACCTATTTAGTTTTCCGGCCAAATATTGCTTTAAAATGAAACAAAAAAGGCAACACTACAACGAAATAAAGATTCCGGCAACGCTATCGCTAAATTAACACTACCAAGCTAATCACAAAGTAATTAACGACAATATTAATCAACAAAATACATAAACAGTAACAATATAGCAGCAGTAACCAACAACCCCAAAAAGGGGTCACTGAAAAACATGAACAATGTGGGCGGCGATGAAAAGAAACCCCCAAACGGATAAAACAAGGCTCGCCGAAAAAGTCAAGGGGTTTCAGATGTCGCCGAAATAAGGGTGAACGTTGGGAAGCATCGGCTTTCGATTTCGATTTCGGCAATAAAAAGCCAAGAAAAACACAATATTACCCTCAAAATAAAAAACTCTCAATCTATAAGTTAGGTTTCCGACAATATATGATGGTGACCATATCCCCATAAAAAAAACGGTCACACAACACGCTCACAGCGTAAACAAGAATCAGCCCCATGGGGCCGATATATATAACCGAAGCTGCGTGCTAATTTTTGTCGGCAAGTAGAGAGTGAAGAAACCGAGTACCGATGTTCTGCCGATAGAGGAATCAAAGAAAGAGAACTGACTACAACCTTTACCCTTATGTATCATGTCATGAAACTTCTATAAGTTTAGAATAATAATAATAAAATATATATGCTTAAAATATAGGCCTAAAAATATCCTTAAAAGTTCAATAAATGTCAAATAGATTTTACTTGTTATCTCTTTTAACTTTAATTTTGATCTGTCACATGTCAAAATCAGATTTTTAAATATGTTTTTAAAACTATTAAATTAGTCACATTTATTATTTTTCTTATTATGTAACAGGAGTTGATAAAAACATCATAATTTTTAAAAATATACCACAACTACGTAATTTATATTTGTATCATATGTTTTAAAAACTATACGGTTTAATACATTCAATAAAGTAGTGGTAGAATTATGGGTTTTGTCATACAAATTTCTTAATAAAATGTAATACCATGATTCGGGAATTTTGCAAATGCGAGATCATGCCGCAACTTGAGTAAGAAACTAGGTTTTTGCCCCGTGCGTTGCACGAGCTGAGCTAAATTTATAACAAAACTCAATATAAATGAAAATCTTCAGTGTAGAACGAACATAATTTTTTATGAAGCTCTTGTAACCTTTAACATATAACCCACGACAATTCCGGGTATGGTTATTACATCTATTGGTAAAAGCAGATAGTTACACATATACACCATATGGTTACAACAATATTTACATTCACAAGTAAGACATACTTATCATGCGTATATAAGAAGATCTATCATGTATTTATGAATCCTTAATGTTAATGGAGTATGAATTATAGGTAGAATGTATCATTGGGTGACGTCTACTTTGATGTTAATGAAAATAAAAATATTTAAGAAGAAAATAAATAGATATATATTTAGAATAGAATTTCAACTAAAAGTAATATTATGGCTATGGACTTATAAGAAGAACAT
>JAOXNX010000035.1:20063033-20075353 GCA_028566075.1 Solidago caesia | reverse complement strand
TGAAGTCTTTTAGCTGGTTGATGGAAACGTGCGACGCACCCCTACCTTGTCATGTTCGTTTATTTAACTAAACGAACAAACACGAACGAATTTCCCTCTGGACGGTTCATGAACTCTTCGTTGAACGTTCTATTCATTTATATCCCTATCTAAACTTATTGACAGGGCCGGCTCTAAGGATGTGCAAAGGGTGCCACCGAGCCAGGCCCACTTCCTCTACGGGCCCACTACTTCCAAACGTATTATATAGTTCTTTGTTTAGAAAATGAGAGTTAAAGACTTACAGGCCATAATGAATGACGAGCGAGGAAGAAGGCATGTGTGCAAATAAGTTTTTATTATCTTTACTCTTTAGGACTTTATATTTGTTTGGAATTCCATTTTGGCCCTTTCAGTTAACGTAATTTACAATTTCAGATTTCCATGTATATGATATTATGATTATGAGTTAATTATATTATATTAATAATTAATAACTTATATTAATAATGTTTAATGTCTATACTCCATATTATATGATACTCCATATTAATAATTTGTTTGCTTAAATTTTTTTTTTTTTACAATTATATATTTTGGGTTAATAAATTTAAGTTTGTAAGTAAAAAAAGAAAGGAAAGGAATGCCCACTGCCGTCTTTCACAGGTTTTGGTGTATGAGGAAGGTTAAGATGTAGACAGCCTTGCCTTCTTCCACGGGTTTTGGTGTAGACAGCCTTACCCTTACTAAGGTAGAGATGCTGCTTTCAGGTTCTACCTTAATGGTAAAAAAAGACCTTCAGGCCTTTGGGTGAGGATTGAACCTCTGACTTCTGTTTCCAAGAGCCAGAGTGTTTACTACTAATCCAACCATGCTACTTTAAATTTAAGTTTGTAAGTGTGTTCTTTTATTAATATAATTTTATATAGGGACCTTTTATATATATACTTTTTTATTATATTTATGACGTTATTCGTTTTTTTTAAGCTATATTTTAATTTTATTACACATGACTAACTACACATAAAAGAAAGCCGTACGATTTGTTTAAAAATATAAACTACATTATAAATTTTTGTCATACTTTGTTCAGAATATCAAACACATTTATTGTCATAATATTATGTTTTTATATTTTATTATCGACTTACTATTTTAGGGGCCCACTTTTTATACTCGAGCCAGGCCCCGAAATTTTTTTACATTTTCGTAGACGGCCCTGCCAACCCCAGTTTTACATATATTGGCCACTTTAAGAAATATCATTGAAGGAAATGTTAAGAGAGTACACTAGTGGTGCTGGTGAAGAAACGGAATTGAATGGAGGTTGGAGGTTTTGTGTCGACTATATAAGACTTAACCACCTAGCACTCAAAAATGAATGTCCTATTTATAGTCGTAAAGCTTATTGATGAACTGTATGTATGTATGGTTCTTGTTACTGTTTTAAGCTAGATCTAAGAAGTGGATACTACCAACTCAGAATGAGGAACTCTGATGTGGGTTTTACGAGTTTGTTGTTATGTCCTTTCGGGTTGTTTAAACAACCTTGCAACTTTTCAACACCTTATGAACATAGTATATTTTTTGGGCTCTATCTTTCAAGATTTGTGTTGGAAAACACATGAATATAGTGATGGAAACACATGTTTGCCAGACTATTAATATGCTTATTTGCTGCTAAGTCAAGTGGACTATATATGTTTCGGCGAAGGCAGATCATATAAGACGATAATAGACATGATCAACTAGCCTATGCCACAAAATGTTGGCTCACGTGTTACTATGGAAGGTTTGTTAAAAACTACGATAACATTGGTAATCATAACCTGATCTACTCAAGAAAGGGACCATTAATTGGGACGAGAGGCCGATGTTGCTTTTAAATAACTTGAGAAGCAATGTCACACTCTCTCAGGTCAACACTTTCAAACTTTGAAGAACAATTCTTCTTTGAGACGGATGGGTCGGGAATTAGGGTAGGAGATGTCCTCATGCAACAAAGGCACATGGCAAGAAAACCCGTATCCGATGGGGAAAACCGAAACCTGACTTTGTTGGGCCGGGTTCGGGTCCGGGTTTACAGGTCTAGGGCTGGGTATGGGGATGGTTCTATTTTTTGCGGTTCCGGGTACGGTTTTAGATGAAAACTCGCATACCCGAACCCGTCCCAAACCCATATACCCAACCCGTATATATTACGTTACATAATAATTATTATATATTTATATATCCTATGGTAACTTTGTATATAGATTGCTCTCTTTTGGATCTATTCTAATACAGTAGTTTGATTTATAGGTAAGCCAACATTTTATGTACAAACAGAAGCCAGATGGTTTACTGGGTATAAACCACGAATGTACATGATAATCCGTAATAAATGGTATTTAAATTATTAAATTATCTTCACATTTTAAAAATTTATGCCATACTTTTTACTAGAGATACAAGTATATACCCGTATATAATAACAATATTTTCACCATGGATCTTAAAGGATCCCCGATTACCGTGAGAAAACCCGTTACCCGACGGTTAGTAGGTAAACAGGGGCCCGTCGGGTCCGGGTTCGGATTTGGGACGGGGATTTTTAACCGGGTCCAGGTCCGGGATTACCTAAACCCGGCCCATTGCCATCCCAACACCCCATCGCGCTGGGTAACTTGGGTCCTAAGCACATGTTGCTATCTACCTAGGAACGAGAACTGCTAGCAATTATGGCATGTGGCAACCATACAAAAAATGGAAAGGATGTTTACCAGGCAAACGATTAGTTATAAAACAGTTCACCATGCATTTTTGTGATAATTTACTTATATTTTGATGTCAAAAGACATAAACTAAACACCCATTTTGTAAAAAATCCTTGATTATAATGAAGAAATCTTGAACTCGAACAAACCACAACAGCTTACTGTACATAGCAGCAAAATATGCAAGTTATTCAAGAAAATTCAAGTTCCTTTTTGCATATTGAATTCCACGTTGCCAACAAAGGAAGTTTCATACAAACCTCTTGAGAGGTTTACACATAGAAAGATTCAAATAAACCCGTTGAGACCCCGTATACGGAAACAATCTTTCAGCACACTATTCACAACGCAAAAACCTCAAATTCTTCACACGCAAAAAAAAACTAATAACTACTTGTATTTAGAATCTTGCAGTGCATTCTAACCTCCATCTGCCATGATGTCTCCAGGTGTTATGCTCGTAACTTCATTGGATGATACCGCTCCTGCCTTTTCAGGAGTGACTTCTATCCATTCTTCACCTTCAATAGGATTTGTAAGCGGGGCATGGATTTCCTGAAACTGTTCATCAGAATCTTGGTCGTTTTCCTGATCTTCTAGTTTAACGGGTAATGCTTCTGAATTATCGGGTTTGGCTTCAGTTTTGGCAGGTTGGGTTGTGGATTTTGATCTACTGGTTGGTTTCTTGGATGCAGCAGTGTCTTTGTCACGATTTATGGGATTGCCCTTACTTAATGTTGCCTGGTCCTTAACTCGTGTGCTCACAGCAGTGACTTTTTCTTCCACAGACCGGCTTACTGAAGCCACAGAACTCTTAATTCTGCCCAGCTTTGGAGATTTTGGACGTGTGGTTGGTATCTATAGATACAGAAGGCAAAACATAAACAAAAGCATAAAATGACTAGATATGTGTTACTCATTTGCAGATTTTGAATCTAAAACGCTTGTCCATTCATTTAGATGTGGAAATCGGGAACGTGATGGAAAGGCAAAATATAAATTTGATGTGTAATGATCACACAAGAAGTAAAAGGTAAGATAGTGATTTGACAATGTGAGATATGTTTGCAGTTTACTACCAATGTTCAAGCATTTACTAGCGAATTTTTATCTTTATACATATACCAAGATTTTGCCAATAATATTAAGCTGCTTCTGAGTTCTGTATATAGACTTCCTGAGGTTAAAGAAAATTTCTATCACTTAACAAAATGTAAAGTAATTTCATCCCCAAACCAATAGATGTCCATTTCTAGTATTATTATAGGAAAAGGCTTCTTATTAAAAAGATTTCTAATTGACCAATAGGAGCTTTTCCTATTAAATCAATTTAGTCCTTTGTTTTTGACGAATTATATTAACTAATCTCTCTATTTTCAACCAATTTACTCAATAATTATTTTCTTAACTAAACAAAATCACTACAATTAATAATAATTCCTTATTCTCCAAACGATTAACAATGACCCTTTTTCTTTTATTAAATATCAAAACAAATTTATATTCATTCACATAACTAGATAATTTCATCATTTAACTAAAAAAAATGTCTCCAAAATTAATAATAACCTTCATTTTCAAACGAAAAAATAATAACCTTTTTTTCTTTTAATAAATATCTATATTAGATATATATATTCTTCCAAAATAACGCAAATGTGTCATTTAACTTATCAGTTTGACTTATTAGCTAATAAACATTTTTAACTTATTAATTTATAGCCATTTTTAAAAAACTTGCTATAAACTTTGAGAAATTAGCATAAACATGTTTAAACATTTCTTTTTTGTTTGTTGTCGTCTTTTTATACATATTACAAAAACTACAAATAGATTTTGAACAAACAATAAAGATATATATTCATTTATAAATTGACTAAAAATAAAAATATTAAAGATATATTCATTATTACTTTGAATTTCTTTCTTAAAAATATCAAAATAGTTATGTACATAACCACTGAATATTCATACCTAATACAAAGTAATTTATACATAAAAAAATTTTTAGTAGTACTTATTAATCATTCAAATATTTATAAATTCTTGTCATTCACTATCCGTTCGTTTACACGGTCTAAAGACTACTTATGTACTTATGTTAATGTCAAAATTGAAATTGGTTTAATTCGAAAATCTTGAAAAGTCTTATGCTATGAACCTGGTCTTAGCATGCTACACTCATACAAACTAGCATCCAAGAGACAATCTATTCACAGAAAAAGACCATATAGACAAGTAATATAGTAATCAAGCGCAAGTGCAGAATCAATAATCCAACCCATACCTTCTTCAGTTCCACCTTGGGAGGGGGCTCTTTGTAGAACTTTGGCATTGGTGCAGCTTTAAACTTCAAGCTCTTCCTCAAGTTCTTGATCTCTGCTTCCTGGCTCTCCTGCATTTGTAGCCAAACAAGTTAAAAACCTCTGATTGATTAAAATTTCAAATGACTAACAAGTTCAAGATCCAATACCTTGGATTTTTCTTGCAAATTTGTCTTTTCCACTTCCTTCGCGTGACTCTTTTCCTCCAACTTCGAATTGAACTGTCTTCTCTTTTCTGCACGTTCATCCAATCTAAACGAAAAGCCAGAGACACTATTCCGGCGTTGTCTACTTGGTATGACGTCATAAAAAAAAATTCAATGAAAAAGTCAATATCTTGAAAAAAGAGTCAATAATCGATACATACACAAACTAAGTTGAGAATAATACGATGAGGTAGTGGAACGGGTGTCATCATCTTCTCTTATAGGTAATGCAGTTCTGTTTGGTTTTGAATGTTGATCAGCAGGTCTGCAATTTCAAAACAACCTCAAAAATCAATCAATTATAAAGAAACTACAGTTTCCAATAGGTTGGCCATTTTAAGGTTTGTAAATTTTTATCATTACATTGGTCGTTTGATAAGACAGTACTTTCGTTAACTACCTACTACTCTATATTGATTTCCAATGAAGGAAGTTTAGATGTTGCATAACCTATAAGGGTAAGAATGGAATCTAAGTTTGGAATGGATACTGAATAAATGCACTAATTGCATTCCTAAATTAGTTAAATGACTAACTAGCAGCAACCAAATACTACATTTTCCCTAAATACCCTTAATTACAAGATGATTCTAATACTTGCATTCTTTAAAAGATAATAATTTTCCTTATGAATCAGTATAGCTTCCCCTGAACTAGGCTAATCGGCTCAAATGGAATCAAATTTAAGAATGGTCACCAAATGATTATGCGATAATTGTGTTCCTAAATCGGGAGCAATCAAATAATAAATTTCCTTAAGTAAACTTAATCTATTTTCCTCACTTGGAAGATGGTGTAAACGCTGCATAGCTTACAAGAGAAAAATAGAATAACATTCCGCCATGTATTAAAATGACCATAATAATGGAATTGCATTTCTCAAGTCTTTAAATATTTCAAAATGAGAAAATAGCAAATTGTTTAACTTACAATGAATCTTTGGAAGGAGGGTGGTCTTCATTTCCAATGGGTTTCTTAGCCTGAAACAATCAAACAAACAACAATATACACTAAGAATACACAAATTCATCGAAGATTAAAAGGTAACCTAATTGTTAAATAGAATTTACCCTTGACTTGCTCACACTTGGCACCGAATCTATAGTGGCTCTTCGGCTAGCCCCAGCACCAATCTTTACAGCAGCTGATGTTCCCTTATTCGGAGGATACAAACGCGAAGATGATGATGTGGCAGATACACTTATCAATGTAGCTTCACCCTTAGACCCAGCTCTGGGTTTCACCAATTGCCCATCAAGGTTTCGGGTTTTAGCCGAAAATGATGAGCTTTGAGACAAATTTGCCTTTGGCTTGCTAGGACCATTTTTAGTTAACTTATTGTCCTTTGAAGTACCAACTTTTTTAGCACTCTCAGAAGATTCATTCACTTCAACTTTTGATGAATTAACAATTTCATCATTTTTATTCAAGTTTTCAGAATGCGGTTCTTCGGTATCAGCCTTTTCTTCATCTTTTTTCACTTTCATATCTTCATTAACAACATCACCACTTTCATCTCCTAATGGAACCTCATTTCCTAACTCCATCCTAATAAAAAAAAAAGTGCCAAAAACAAAAAACAAAATAAACTAATTAATTAATTCTAACATCATAAATTATATCAAATGTACCAAGAATTCAAGAAACACTTCTAAACAACAACAAACATCATTTTTTTTGGATCTTATAATTATTTTATTTATTTAAAAAAACCCAAAAAAATTAAAAAATTCTAGACAAAACCCAGATCAAAAGTTTCAATTTTTAAGAGTTTTAAAAAATTTCCACTACATAATCTTGTGAATTTAGTAAAAACCCACAAAACTTAAAAATTCAATCTTTTTTTCTCGAACAAACTTACAATTAGTACTACAAATCAATCTACAATCATTCAAATAACAGACAAATACAAAAAATTAACAAATACGGGGATCAAATACACTTGACCCGCAAGTCAAAACTGTCAAAAAATGATGAAAATGGATCAAAAAAATTTAAAATAATGAGAAGAAATTAAGATGGTGGTAAAAGGGTATACCTTGTTTTGATAAACTGAATGGAAGATTTGGGGGAGTTGAATTTTGTGTAAGTAAGAAGAAAAATGATTTTGTGTTGAAATTTAAAAATGGCATGAAAGTGAGTGTGAGTGTACAATGAGAGATTTTAGGGGAGCGTGGAGGGGATCATGGATGAAGTGGGCAATTGGGGTAAATTGGTAATAGTAATTTTTAGTGTGGATTGACAAAAATGCCCCTAACTATATATACTATCTTATAAACCAAATGGTTAGTGTCTTAAATTTAAACATTTCCTTATTTAACATATCATTTAATGTCTATTATTTATTTTTTTTATTATTTAAAATCTATATTGTTTATATATTAATTAATTATATATTATTTTTATAATACATTATAAAACATTTAGCCCCTCCATCTTTCTCAAAAAAGAACGTAACCAGTCGCCACTCACCTGTCATGTCTCGCTGCCGCCACCGTCGTCCCGCCGCATCGCGCGGGTAATCTTCTAGTTTATATAAAAAAAAGGTCATTATAAACCCATTTATTTTTGCATAAACAATATAATAAGCTTGTTTACCGATTCATTGTTAAAAAAATCTTTGAGTTACAATGAAAAAAAGGTTTTTTAAAAACTTATTAGAACAGAACAAATCTTGCATTAGAGATGCTATGAGGTAACTGGTAGTGTGGACCTTTATATCTAGGATTTAAATTTCCTTGTGTAAACATATTGGGAGGGTCAATAAAAATGGTTCAAAAGCGTTAACCTGAATACTCAAATGAATAAAACTATGAAAAATAATTTGATACCTAGCAGCAATGTTTTAAAAACCAGATCGGACCAGACCGGCCGGACCGGTGCGCGGTTAAAAGGCCAGTTTTTTAAACCCGGTTTTTTTACGGTCCGGTTCAATGGTTCGAACCGGCCGGTTTTCCGGTTCAACCGGTCCAGTTCAACTGGTTTTGTAATTTTTTTTTCTTTAAAAAAAATATTTTTTTTTTGTAATTTTGATGATGGCGTGTATACTTTAATGCTATTTTTAATTGTTTGTGAACATTAAAACATTTATTTTCTTTGGATTATAACTATTTTGTATTATTTTTGAATGGATTGTAATAAGTTTAGTAGCATTTTAAAAATAAAAAATACCAAACGATTGAACCGGCCGGTCCAACTGGTCGCGGTTGACTGGCCGGTTCGACGAAAAATCCGATTTTTAGAACATTACTTAGCAGCGTACTAAAATGATAACTTAATTAGGAAATATAATGTCTTACCAGCTACTATTGTCAAAAATTACTACGGCTACTTTGTATAATTTAGATGGTTACCCGAGCAATGCAGCAGTGACGAGATGTGGGAGGTAACTGGCAACTGATGGTGGTGGTGGTGATGATGGTGGCGGCGAGATGCGGGTATTTTAAGTATTTTTTATAATGAAGGTATTGTAGGTATTTTAGGTGATTATATTTTTTTTTATTATCAATTTCCTTACTTAATGTTATATATTTGTGCGATGTTATAATCTCAAATCATGAATTGATGTCTCTAAAATACTCCTTCATATCTATACTATCCCTAACAACATTGGTATACCTAAACTATCATTAATGAATTAATTTACAATATCTATCCCTAACTCCTAAAATAACTACATTACCCCTTATACATCAATAACCTACACTACTCGCCGCTGCCTCCACCTGGCGTCGCCGCAACATTGCACGTAAACCCCTCTAGTATTTTATACATAAGTTAATATAGAATACAAGTATAAAAAAAATATGTGAATTTATTTCCATTTTCCGTTTATTATTTTGATTTCTTTTAAAAAATGTAACCGCTAGATATTTATATTCATATATAAAGCATTCACCATCCCGCTCCCTTTTTTCCCCTCAACTTGCCCCTATACAATCAATACATTTAAAAATACTCTTAATGAATTAATTTATAACATTTATCCAACTCCTAAAATCACTACACTACCCCCTTATACATCAATAACCTACTCGCGGCCGCCGCCATGCCACTGTCGTCTTTGCCGCCGCATTGCGCGGGAACCCCTCTAGTCAAATATGGGTTATGTTTCTTGTTTTCATTAATATATTTGTTATTTAGTTATATTTGATATTTTATTTATGACTAGTTATTATATGTATATAGCTAGATTTTAGTTTCATGTATACACACGGTTAGGTTATAATAAGAATGTTAATATACTTCGAATTGTTTTTTATGTGTAATGATATTTAAAACTTTCATATGCATTCTTAAATTTTAAAACTTTTCACTTCCATTTGATACGATATTTGAGAGTTAAATAAAAATTATTTGTATCAATATTATATTCACCCTTATTTTAATTTATATAAATTAATCTCAGTTGTAGATATTTTTAAATATAAAAGTTCTATTTTAAGTCAATTGAGCTTAAATCAAAATTAAAAATTTGTAGAGATTTTCAAGATAAGAAAAGTTTTCTTTTAGGTAAATTAGGCATTTGATTAATTAATTGAAAAACTAAAGTCTCTTATTGGTTAACTGAACTTTTGGACAATCGTCTTTTATTAATATTAAGTTTGAAGATATTATATAGTTTACAATAAGGTTAATGCATTAAAGGGTCAATGTAGTCTTATAAAATAACTAATCTGGTCTGCTTAATTTTATTTTCGTACATCAAACTAAGTTTACTTTCACAAAAACTTAAAATCATATATTTTAACAATAACGCGACTTATGTAAGATTTAACGTACCATAGTGTTATAGCACTCTTGTAAAACATTCACTTGAGTCACCCAATTATTACTTTTTATCTAAAGGAAAATCACTACATTTGATAGGATTGATGATTTTAAAGTTTTTCTCATAATAAGGTCAGCTTGATATAAAAAATAATAATTGAGTGACTCAGTTGAACATTTTATAAGAGTACGATAACCTTTTCTTGCATTAACCCTTTACAATATCAAAATAAACCTTGATAAACATGGCCTTTAATATGTTCAAAAAAGCATTAAGAGTTTATAACATGTTATTATTCAAGTTATTATTTTTAAATTTGTTTGTTTTGTAATGTGTATACATATTGATAACACATGAAGTGACAAAGTATCAATTTAGAGCTTATTGAATAAATTCAAAGTATGAAAGTATAATTGTTTTATACGACCATGTATCATTTAGATACCTTATCTCTTTATCTACCATAAAATTTTGATCCTAACGAAAGTTGTATAAGTTAGTTACCCTTATTTTTTTCCTTACTAGTCTATTGTATTTAAACTTTGTAACTCTTTTATTATTATTATTTTATTTTTAATGTTATTCACACACATATGTTAGTTACTCCGTACATTGTACATTTATTAAGACTAGTATATATAAAAGGTTTGTTTATAAATAGATTAATTAACTTTTGGTGTAGCATTTCTTGATGACATGAAGCAAAAGGAAAGTAAATATAACGAGTATATGTGTAAATTACTTGTGATAATACAAAATCAAAAGGTGTAACAAATTTGAAAGCTATGGTTATTAGCTAAGTATATATCATAAGTGCAAATTAAAATCATTTAATAGGTAAGATATTTTTATTTCTTAGATAACAAAAAGCTAAAAGTTAGTCATAAGTCGACCATAGTTTTAAAGACGATAATTATTAAAAGTGTTCAGTCAAATAAGTTCAAAAATTTTGCTAGCAAACGAGATTTTAATTTTTTGTAGCTGAAATAAACTTTCGTTTTTAGAAATGTACAATGGGTATGGCTACAATGACTTTTACAATTGCTTAAGATAATTTATAGTTTATTGAATAAAGTCAATAAATTTATAGTTCAAAAACAATTGCTTAAGATAATTTATAGTTTAATTTTTGACTTTATTCCAATAAATTGTTTTTTACTTTTGGTTTTCGTGTGTCTACATCTTTTAACAAGGGATGGCTTTCTATTCATTATGGACTAAAAAATCCATTTAAGTTAGTAAGTCATGATATGTTATTATGACTAACGGATTGTTAAGAACTTGATACAAATCACAAATTCAGATCCAATATTCAATTATAGTTAGGAAATTATGCTTGAAACACTAGCTCCATCAAATTCAAAATTTAAGTTTAATTCATGATCCAATTTTCGCACCAAAATGTACTAAAGCCAAAGGGGATAGACACGAATAGTGTGTGATTTCATATTCGGTTCTTATATAATCTTCAATGTCAACTAACCTGGTGTTGTATCACTGTATACAATCAATCCCAACTATGAAACCTTAATATAAATCAGTGATGATATCTATACTACCTTATAATGTATTTGATCAAAGTTTTAAAATTTAATTTTTTAAGCATATCAAAGTTACTAAAGTAACATAAAACTTTCATAATATATATATCAACTAGACAACAACCACATAAGATTAATTTAAGTAATTATATTAAAACCAATTAATAAATTATTCTTCATCATAAATAAGAAAATATTTAATAGGTTGTGTAACAAATTCTTTTAACATTTTGAATTTTATAAGTAGCAAAAATTATCTCAAATATCAGAGTCATTATTTTAGATGTTATGCTGCTCTTTATCGTATCACATGGATGCCATTCTAGTTATGACTAGTTATGGTTGTCGATTTTGACAAGAAGTCAATGAAGCCATGAAGGGGCAAAATAGTCAAACCATCTGGTCCAAGAGGGAGGGACCAATGAGTGAATAGAAGAAAACAAAAAAACCGCATGACAAAAAAAAAAATATAATTTATGAGAAGAACGTGGAACCGGAAATCTGGCAAGACACAAAGTACACTGTCTTTTTTTTTTTTACTTATCAACAAACTAGGTTAGAGCCCATGCAATGTACGGCTCAATAATTTTTTATGATATTATAGTCGGTTCAATGATATATAAATGAAGAATAAAATTAAGTTTGTTCATGTATTGTTTAAAGTCAGGTCTCTGTCAACAAAGGTATCTTGGATACCCCCAATCTTAATCTCTCATTTACCAACGCCACTGGTTTTCCTTCCA
>JAOXNX010000035.1:20048609-20059681 GCA_028566075.1 Solidago caesia | reverse complement strand
TCAAATGGTCAACGGGTCTAACGGTCATAATGTGGGTATCCGTGAACATTTAATGGGTCGGACCCTTTAGGAGCGACGGTCGCTCCTAAAGGGGGTGGTCGGGTGACCCATTATTCCATGGTCGAGGTACTTGGGCCGTATTAATAACAATCGGTTTACACATAAAGAGTCTAGCTAGGACCCACCCGATATCATTATGGAATTTGATGAATAAACTTGTCGCCTTATAAATTTTTTGGGGTTGTGAAATATGTGCCGGGTGCAATTAATGCACCAAATATTCTTTTTGAAAAATGAAGATTACACTTTCTTAAAAGAATATTAATATCTTTTTCAATTTATAAGAAGAATATTTGGTGCATTAATTACACTGTGTGCTTATGACATATATTATACAACCCTAATCTTTTTTACCTTTGGAGTTTATAAAATTGTCTCAATTAATTGTTTATATAGAAATTCTAAATAACATCCATGTTGCATTTTTATTCTTGCAAACAACTTTCAAACCATAAAGTCATTTTATGATTTTATAGTTGATATATATGCTTTCATAAAATGGAAAATGGAGTTGGGGCCTAATGGTTCTTTAATTATTACGATTTATGATTTATGAAGACTATACATTACCTACTTTTGTACTTAGATAGTATCCACCATAGAATTAAAGAAGATAGCTGCATAAGGATCCCATCAATAATTCATTGTCCAATAATTATTGTCATTAAAAACATCAAATGACAAAATTAAATTCCTACTTTTCCGATAGAAAGGTTATACAAGTCTTATTCTGTACAACTATTTGACATTAATTTGATTCGATTATATGTTAGAGGGTCGTATTCTATCCAACTATTCGATTAATGTGATTTGTGGTACTTTTGGATATCTAAACTTGCGATTTATGTTTTATGCGAGTAGTTATTGCGTCACATTTTCATTTTAAGATACATCAATATCTTAGTATCGAACCTCAATACATAAGTACAAAAGCAAATTTATTGTGAAAGCATGAACTTGTTCTTTTATTTACTTGCGGAATCATATTCTAAGACGTCGGAAAATATAGCAGAAAACCACACTCGGGACCAAAGCAATTTATGCGACGAGCCACAACTGTATTTGGGAACGATCGACACATATCAATGGGACTTATGAGATCCTTATGTCTATGTGAAGTTTATGCAACTACTTGTTTACATATTTGTAAGTTTTGAAAACCATAAACTCACTTGAAGCTTACACATTCAACCATGTATGTAGTATGACTGTGTAAGGAGATTATCCATTTGTAGATCATGCATAAAATACAATGTAACATCATGATCTCATCTGCAGGCTCATTGACTAATTCATTGGTTCTGGACTTCTGGTCTCACCTATTGTTACCAGACTCGCCATGTGTCAATTGAAAGAAAGGGAAGCAAACCTGTAAGCTAGTGATATGAACCATTTGACTTAACGTACGTCTAAGCGCGACAAGTTCAACTCTTCAAGAAATTTCATATATTATGGAATCATGGAACCAAATGTCCAAAAACGTTCAGCTTACTTGTAGTGTATAGGATTTGATGCCAGGAGAAGCATCGAGCATCGAGTTAAAACCAATATAAATACTTGTAAGTTTAGGCATGCAAGAAATCTTGGGAAGCATAGATGCACAAAAGTAATCTTTTGATTTCGTGTTTTTATACAAGATAATTGCATTCCCAAAAAAAAAACTTCTTTATACAAAACACTTACATTCTTGTATTCAAGCTATGTCAACTATTGGATTCTTTGAACTCTAAAACTTTGGCAAGGATCTAATAAGTTAGATGAAAATTGTTGAGTACTAAACCGAGTTACTTGTATCTTTTGTGAAGAATGAGACTGAAATCAAAAAGATAAACATAAAAAGAAGTTTTGCATCAACAAACTGGCAATGTTTCCAGAGTGGAAATTTCCTTCATCAATTCCGCCCACCTGCCCAGATGAGGCGCCTTTTCTTTCACTGTTGTGTTGGATGATGCCCAACCACCTTCAAGAAGGCAAAGAATTCAACTTCATAACCTTGGCAGTTGAGCAACTCAAGCAAACCTCCCTGCTGGGTCGTTCTTGCCAGTTATTGTAAGAGTATTCTTTTGTTGTCTCCTTCCAAATGTGGCGCTTCCTTTTTGCATCATTGTAACAAACTCATTGTAATCGATGTGCCCATCCTGCAACAAGGGTAGTCGGTGGATAAGTGAAAGTCATCTTTTGTTTATAACACAGTTTCATGTGTTCATATGTTAGTTTTCAGGCCCCTGTCTCCATTTCTTCTTACCTCTAACTATACGAGACCAAAAATCACATCTTTATTGTTTTCCTACTCCATAAATAGGACTCACATGGAAATGGCCAAAACAAATAGTAACTATTTAGAGATGACATTCATCTCTGAATATATGATGACATTAATTTGGACATGATAGACTTTTGGCTACCAAGATTTTAATATCCTAATCATCATAAAATTTAATATTCATAATTTAATCTTTCATGGATATGAGCATATCAAGGAGACGGTAAATTACTCAAGGAATAAATGATAAAGTAGGATTTTGAGAGCGGAAGATAGATACATGTGAAACTTACATTGTTAAGATCAGCTTCTTTGATGATTTCTTCTACTTGTGTATCTTCTATTCCTAATTCGTTGCAGGATTGTTGGATTTCATTCACGGTGATATAACCGCTGCCATCTTTATCAAAATATGAAAAAGCAGCAAATAGACTATCTTCCTTATAAACTTTGTTCAAATGCAAGGTTGCAGCTACAAATTCTTCATATTCAATGATACCATTATTGTCAATATCCGCCTATGGTTATTGCAGTAAAAGAGTATATCAGTATAGATAAAGCAAAACATCATATATACACAACATGAGACTATATTACTGACGTATATATATTGAATCGAAACTTGCAGATTTCATGGGATTATAGTGAGTAATTTTTATGCCATTTTGCCAATGGATAAATTGATCATATGATTGTGAATGAACTTGTATATCTTTCCTAAACGGATACTTACAGCCTGCATTAGATCATAAATTTCGGATTCTTCAAGATTAGCACCAAAACTTTTGAGTCCATCTTTGAGTTCTTCAAATGTAATATAGCCACTGTTGTCTGTATCTATCATCTTAAACATTTGTTTTAAGCCAGCAATCTCTTCTTCAGAAAGTTTTGTTGCAATAACCTGAACCCCGAAAAACAGAATCATGGTAAAAATTGGATATAATTTGTTAAGCCAAAGAAACTTTAGGGTCTGCATCTTATATAAGAAACAAGCTTTTGGAGACTCAAAACACCGCCGCACAAAAAGCACATACCCTAAGAGCCATTTTCTTAAGTTTATTCATGGCAGAAAACCGAGTTAAGTGAATCAAGACTGCAGGATCGAGAGGCTTGTCTGGAGCAACACCATTGATGCTGATCCAAGGATGGCCTACAGCAGTGATCACCACGAATCGAAATGAGAGGTAAGAAAATAAGAGTAGACATTAGTGGTGAAAAATGGGCGAATCAGGCAGGTTGGTAACGGGCCAGAACAAGTAACTGTTGTTGTTTGATATGGCTTGGGTTGACCCGGAACACTTCTTGTCCAAACTTATTATTTATATATAGCCAGTGTGTCAAGTATGTCTATGAGTTTTATATTTTTATTATAATAGCATCTAAATTATTGAGTAGAATGATTTAAGAGCTATTATGCATTAAAGTCAAAGATACACTTTGTGCAACTTTTTGACCCGTTTGACCCATTTCTTATTTAGCTAATATCCTGTATCTTAAGTAAATGGGTCAAAACTGCCTCCTCCAGGAAATATGATAAATCAGTGAAGGGTATATTTCTACTACTTACTTTCTTTAAAATGGAGAGAAGAAACTTACAAAGAACTTCATGAGCAGTTAGTCGTCTTTTCCGGTCTCTAACGAGCATTTTTTTGATCAAGTCTTTAGCACTGTCAGAGATTTTAGGCCATGGATCTATACTGAAATCAAGTTTACCATGCAAAACCTCTTCAAATATATCATCCTCGGATTCTGTAAACAAAAACGAAAGAAGAAAAGTGATTGTTACCAATCAACTACAGGAAAAATAATATGTCAATACTATACTATTTTCCATTTCACCTGCATAAAATGGAGGCACCCCACAAAGAAGAATGTAAATGATCACACCAGCACTCCAGATATCAGCTTCTGGACCATAACTTTTATTCAACACTTCTGGTGCAACATAATAAGGGCTTCCAACCACATCCGTAAGAACTAGTCCTGTGGAATTAGTAGCCAATTATCAAGTGAAATACCAGAAGAAGTAACCGTACAAAACATAAATAATACATTCATTTAAGAGTTTTCCTACTTGATTACTGAGTTTTCTAGTTACAGGTAACCCGTTTCTTGTGCTTTGTTATAGTGAATCTGATTCTGATTATCTAATTATTTGGGGCAAATTATACCCATTTAGACACAGATGCAATGCAAGAATACTGATTTTAGTTCACCTTTTACATGTAAATCCTTAAATAGTCATAATTATCGAAACAATTGATTATCTGATCATAAAACTTCAAAACAACACAAACAAACACTATTTTCTGCGAACTGTTTGTCACAGTTGATTATCTGATTATGATAATTTCATATCAGATAGTCATTTTCAAAATGCAATGCTAAACACTTCCTTGTTATTCAAGATAAATATATGATATGAAAATATACCAGGCTTAAAGAAAATTGATAACCCAAAATCGATGATCTTCATTAGTGAATCTTCGTCATCATCAAGAAACAGAAAGTTCTCTGGCTTGAGGTCACGATGCATCACGCCAAGAGAATGACAACCCTCAATCACACTAACAATAGTTTTAGCAAGATCAGCTGCCTCTCGTTCTGAATAATGACCTTTATCGATGATTCTATCAAACAGCTCGCCTCCAGCGCAAAGTTCCATCACCAAATAAACGGACACAGCATCCTCATAAGCCCCTTTAATCGAAACTACATTAGGATGTCCCGATAAATGATGCAAAATTTCAATTTCCCTCCTAACATCCACTACATCATCATCTGAGATCAACTTCCTCTTTGCAATACTTTTGCAAGCAAACTCTTTACGAGTTGCCTTCTCTATACAAAGATACGTTATACCAAATTGACCATTGCCTAGTTTCTTACCCAACTTATAGAAATCTTTCAGATTCCCGGTTTTTGTATTCAATACTCGATCAGCTTGAAGTCCTGCACTTAACATTCTTTTCAGCTCATGTGGCTTTTTAACAGACTGTGCATGCTTGCTTTGTTGCTTCACTATTGAAACCTTTTTTGATGGCTTAGTCTCTACTACTGAAACCTTATTGGATGGCTTTGGTTCTATTATCGAAACCTTTTTGGATGGCTTTGACTCTACTACTGAAACCTTTCTGGATGGCTTGTGCTCTAATAGTGAAACTTTTCTTGATGGCTTTGGCTCTATTATCGAAACCTTCCTGGATGGCTTGGGCTCTAATTGAGAAACCTTTCTAGATGGCTTGGCCATTAACTTAACTTCTTGTTTTGCCTCTACTTTATCTTCGTTTATAGTCTCGTCTTTTGCTAACTTTGGCATTTGTGGTGGCGTACTTTGAACAGACTGTGGTTCTTTAATATGTTTGTCAGTCAACGCCGGTTGGATCTTATTAGGAGGTCGTGATTGAGGCCAGCATAACGCTTGATATATCGATTGAAAACCGTTTACACATACATTTCCCATCTAATCCTAATTACATCCTAGTTGCTAGAACAAAAAGCTAGACAAATGCATACTATAAACACTACTAATCCAAACATTAGTCATCCCTCTACCCCATTTCCCAAAATGCAATGAACATAATTTATTATTGAAAGACTATTATTCGTACACTTCATGACATATTCACACATTTTTCCCTAACAGGCACTTTGGTGTCCAAAGCCCGAAAAACAAAGAAAATCCTATCAAAGTAAATCTTAAATGCGAATTACGAACACCCTTTCTGTGTACAAACTCCTTATAATCCACACGAATATCACATTAACCAAACCGATACAAAAGAAACAACCTTTACACGCCAAATCTTTCAAAATCACCAAAACAAGAATACGAAAAATCCTGATTTTTGAAGGGATATCTTGAGGTGGGTATAACGTATATTTGATAAAAACAACATAAAATTTAATGGGTACGATCAAAAACTTAAACTTTTTATGAATTTATAAGGTCCCAATACAAAAAAAGAAAAAATTGCTTAAAAAAGGGAATGTGGGTCATTGGTTGTCGAAATGAATCTTTTTTGGTTATAAATGATGCTCCATATTCCAGGTTTATATGTAATGTTATGTTATGGTGGAAGATGGTGGAGGAACGGGGGAATGTGACGGTTTTTTCTGTTGTATTTTCAAACAGTTTCTATAATAATATGTTGCCAAGTTTTAACTAGAAAAAGGTCCAAATAGGATATATGTTGTAACAATTGATAATTGTGAATTTCTTGGTAATATTTGGCAAAACTTGTTTTATTCGGTCTCTTTGTTATTGTTGGTTAAGTAAGTTTTGTAATAATATAACTTTTTTTTGTGTGTGTGTGATTAGTCATGATTGTACATGTACAACATTTGATATAATTTTATTTTAATAAGAAAGAAGATAAAAACAGATAAGAAAAAAGCTGTTGGAGCACCTAGTATGGAATCGAGGTCGGTTCGACGTTGCCAACGCCAGATCTAGCAGAACCGTTTTGGGGTGGTTTCATTCACCATTCCAACGCCAGATCTAACATTATTATTATTATTATTATTATTATTATTATTATTATTATTATTATTATTATTATTATTTCAAACTAAAGGGTATGCATAAAAATTAAATAGCTAGCTGAAACTGTTTCCACATAAAAATCCTTATGGAAAATAATCATGGTTAATAAATGCATGAGTAACAAACATCAACATGTACACACATAGTATTGAACAATTCCAACACGAACTAAACTTGATCACCCTGTAACACAAACCCTAAGGAAGCTTTCAAGGGATATCTTTGGTTTACGATCAGACATCGTCGCTAGAACAGGCAATAACCTTGAACCACTTCAGCTACCAACTCGAACAACACTTGCTCGGGGCTTGCGTGAACTTCACGAATTCACCAACACCAAGATTAAGGTTCAAAACCCTTAACCTATACTGAATTAGGGTTTTCTCCTAACACCCTAAACCATCAAAGAAACCTTAAAACCACCAAAGTAAAACCACTTAGTGGTTTTGATCCTTGAAACCCTAAAATCGAACCAAGGGGATTTGCTTGAACCCTAACCGAAGCTTAGCTTTGGTCAAACTCCTCCTAACCATAAACCGAGCTTAGGATCTGTCGATATATCCTAGCCAATGCAAACCCTAAACCCTTTTAGGGTTTCGACTAGAGAGAGATAGTGAACCAAGGAGAGAGAGAGAGAGAGAAAGAGATCGAATGGGGTGTGTTTAGTTTTGCTTCGGTTCTACTTGAAGGTCAGGGTGTTTTAATGTTTTGGTCCAGTTCGACTAAAACCGAAAGTGTTGTTTGATTATGAGTTCTGTCCAACCGGACTAGAGAGAGGGAGAAGGCATGAGTAGTTGTTATAAGGGTTAATCTCATATATCCCCAATTTAAGCATCAAAATATCATATTTACCCATCTAAAATCAATAATAACGTATTTACCCAATATAAACCCAAAATCTATCATTTATACCCATTTCATTAATTTGATCATTATTAAAACAACTAAACAATTATTTAAAAAGCAATTAATAATTACATTGACTAATATATTTTTTTGTTTCACCTCAAGAGCAACATACCATCAATTCTAAACTCATGTATTGAAACATTAAAATCCCAGATAGAAAAAATTCTAACCATGTGCCAATTGATTTCAAATTTTCATCAAATTCATTTTAATATATTGATTAATGTCTTTTTAAACCATGTTTGATTATTCGTTTATCCATTACACAGAAACAAAATTGTTTAATTTTGTCTTTCCATTTCTATATGTGTACTTTATATTTGAGACATGCCCTTTACATTGTTATTTGTTGAATTTGTATTTGACTAAATACGGAACAAGATTAAAAATGAACAGATTAATTTAATGCTTTGCAAAGTTTGGTTATAAAATCTACAATAGGTGTGTTATAAATATTTGTGATTTAATAGAAACAAACTTGTTTTTCATAGACTCATTGGACATAAAGGATTCCTTGGCTTTCACTGACGCAAATATAACATATAACCAACGACCACCAACATAATTAATTTCAAAGTCAGTGAAACCTTCACCAAGAAACCATTTCCTAGATGTGGGAATAAACTCAGGTTCCTTCGATTTCAGAAACAATGACCGAGCACTTTTTTCGGGACTACCCACATTAGACACAGGAAGTTTAACCACTCTACGAGAAGACAAGACAGAAGTACCATTACCTGAATCGCCTGATAGGGCAGCCGCGTATGTCTTGTTGACCGACTTAAAAGGAGGCATATGTTGTTCTGAACTTTCCTCCATCGATTTCTTCTCCTTACCGTTTGCATGCGACTGGAACTTACGACCGTATTTTTCAATATCTGCATATACACGATGATTCCCAAACCAAATCGCCCTTAAATCCACAAGAAGCCTCTCCGCATTAAAGAAGCCCCTCCGCATTAGCAACCTTGATAAATCTAACGAACCCGAACCGCATAAAAGTGATCCTTAAGATTATTTATATCTTATGCTTGGATCATAATAAAGGTTGATTTCAGTTCAAAAAAATAAAAATAAATATATAATAATATAATAATAATAAAGGTTGGTTTAGAAATATTATGTTAATTTATGTCAAGTGTAAAAAAGGAATTTAATGATTTAAATTTAATTTTAATGGATTTTATAATAATTTGGGTATATATGATAGATTTTGAGTTTAGATTGGATAAACGTGATAATATGTTATTTAAATAGGTAAATATGTTATTTTGATATTTAAGAAGGGGATATATGATATTCTTCCATAAAGGAACTAGTATTTTGTGTAATAATAAAAATCCTCTTCAAATCCAAGAGTTCCTTCCACCTCAAGTCCAAGAACTAGTTTACTTTGCTCATTTTGTCTCAAATTTGGATTTTTGACTTCAAGGTAACATTTTGTAAGTAAATTCACTTCCAACATGCTTAGATTATGCTATTGTTGTTATATATGGGTTGCAAGATTTCTACAACACTTGGAAATTTTGCAATAGTTTGTTGAAACTAATTAGGGTTAGGGTTTTGAAAACGGAACTTGTAATTTTGGAAGTGAGTTTGCTAAATGAGTCGCTATTTATGCTTGTTTAAACTTGTAGTAAGTTTTGATAAAGTTTGGAGCTTCGATTTTGCATCTAAGTTGGTCGATTTAGTGTCAAAACATGCTTTGAGTCCAAAAGCAGCCCAGATGCGCCGCATATTTTGTTGGTTGCAGAAAACAACTTGTTGGTTGCATGCATGTATGCAGCCCAGATGCGCCGCATACATGCATGTTACGGTGTTCAGGGATATCACAAAATATACTTGTTGGTTGCAGAAAACAACTACCTAGTAGTACAAAGCTACCTAACTACTAGGTAGTTGTGGTGGCGGTAGAGAAGCGAGGACGGCCAGGATTTGGGGTGAGGATTTGGTTATTGGCACAGGCCTAACACTACTGTGAATATCACGTTTTGAGGCATGGAGGACGAGACTTTGGAGTTGAATTTTAGTGATTTCATGTAAATTCAATTTATTAGAAGGCTGATATATTTGGCTAGTAACATACAATACATGTTTTTACCAGTGATTAAGTTTTACTCTGGTGCCTTTAATATGCAAATAAATTATATGAATATAATAAAAAGTGGTTTAGGTTGAGTTGTGAATATGAGTGAAAATTTGAGTTAAGGTGAGTTGTTTAGGTGGAAGAAAGAGAAATTATTTTTATTATAGATTGAGTTGATGTAGGTTGTGTATGAATAGTTTGATGTACACATCTTATCTTATCTTACTATCTTACTATACCTATAAGTGAGGATAAGTGAATCCTACGTGGCATTCATTGAACTTATCCACGGCTTACGTGGCTCATTGAGATTATATTAATCCTACGTGTCACTCAGATATCGTATCCACGTCATGAGTTATGTGGCAATTAACACAACATTTATCATAAACATTTAATTAAAATAAAAAGAAGTCATACGTATATAAAGACTAAACATTTAATTAAAATAAAAAGAAGTCATCGTATATAAAGACTTGAACCTGCGACTTGTATGTAAAAGGTAGGCATTTAAGCCAGTTAGAAAATTACAACATGTTGTCAATTTATACAATCCCTCATGTTTAAAGCTATCAAATGTCGAAGGAAATCAAAACATGTTTTCCATGTAAGCCATAAAAATAGGTGTAATATAAATTTGATAGCTTGTATCATTATTAATGAGTATATTTTAAAATTAAATGAGATTTTGTTGTCATATATTATGTGTAGTCCTGATCTTTAATTTTATAGCAGTCAATTTTAAAGTCTGGAGTGGAGTGGTTTCCTTTTGATCCATTCCATATTAAAAAGGGTGATGATAAACCCATAACACTTTTTATCCATTCACAACAATATCTGCATCAAACAGTTGTACAGTCCAAATATATAATGCAAATATTGTTGTAGATGGATAAAAAAGTTGTGAGTTTATCACCTTCTTATTAAAAATTATTTTTCAATCAATAAATGTTACTCTAAAAGTATGGATTTTTCAACACATTTAAAAGGCATGATGTTTGATTCATAATCACTTTTTATCTATCGATTCTTCTATGGTTTTCATTGTTATTTATATTAGTTAATGTTCTGGTTTATAATATGAATGATCGTGTATTTTCTCAAACTTCGAATTTTTTTTTCCTCTGGAGTGTGTATGTGAGTTTTTATTTGATAATCAAATTAATATATGAATTTTTGGTATAAGTGCCTTTATTCAACTTTTAACT
>JAOXNX010000035.1:19945392-19965274 GCA_028566075.1 Solidago caesia | reverse complement strand
CATTAATAATAATAACCCTATAGATTATATAGATTATAGTTAACAAAATTGGTAATTTTCGCCCTTTGTGATTAAATGCTTTTGAGTTTTGACATGTAAATTCTGGATAATAATTAAAATGGTTTGGATTTTGGGCTTAAATGTTTCTAAGATATGGGCTTTTAAATGGAGCATTTAAAGTTTAGATGTGAAATCGTGAACAAATGGCCCATCTATTTGTTTTATCTGGTGGGCTTTTCTTTATAGTATGTAACACCTTTAGGTAAATTACACAAATGATACCTGTAGTTTGTTCAAAAATTCACGTATTGACATACCCAACTTTTATGTATCACAACCTACAAGTTTACAGCTAACTGTACAAACCAGTAATGCACAGTTGTGGTACATTTATCAAAAGAAGTGGTACTAATATCACTTCCCTTTTCAAATATGCACTCGGACGATACCTACTGCTAACGGAGACTAACGGGTCATTAAGTAATGGCATGTGCAACACAGGTGAGGGGATAAAATCGTCTTTTCATAGACATATTTGCCCACCTTCCCCTTTTTCTTTCCATTTTATATCCTTGTATATACATCTGATCTGGAACTTCATATGATCTTCATTCATCACTATCACAAATTGAAAATCTCAATCTTTAACTCTTTTATTTTCTTTCCTTTTTAATTCATTTATTATTTTTTATATACAAACATATACATACATATATCTATACATATTTTCCCCAATTACTTAGGTTTATGAGTTGCAAAAACCCCAATTAATCAATTATTATTCAAATTGAATACATTATGTACCTGATTATTGTTTCAATTTCATGAATATATGGATGTTTATATATATACATACATATCTCTGTATGTATATGTATGTATTGTTGTAATTAATTAGGTTAATGAGCTTCAAAAACCCTATGTCTATGTTGAGATACATACATATATCTGTACGTATACCTGATTATGTTTATGATTGATTGACGACGACGTTTTTGCCGGCGGCGTTTGGGTTTGAGATTGATGCCGCGGTTGTTTGCGTGTGGTTAGGAGGAATGTTAACATTGATTTGATTGATTGGTATTTTGTTGTAGACGATGATAACAATTGATTTATGTTGTTTGATAAGAAAATACGTTAATTAGGAAAAGAGAAGGGTGGTTGGGGAAGAAAAAAGGGAATGTGGGCAGATATGTGTGTGGAAAGACAACTTTACCTCCTCACGTGTATTGCACATACCATTACTTAACGATTCGTTAGTCTCCGTCAGCGGTAAGTATCGTCCGAGTGCATATTTGAAAAAGTTGGATATGTCTCGCGTAATAAAATTCGTACAGGTATGATACGTGCAATTTTGAACAAACCACGTGTATCATTCGTGTAATTTACCCCACCTTTAAAACAAAAGGAAAACTACATATATATCCAACCATTTTAAACAAAAGGAAAATCTACCAATATATCTAACCATGTATATCAAAAATACAAATTTTTATTGCATAAGGTACAATGCTCTTAAAGCATGATTTGGATATATATGTGTGTAATTTTGGAAGTTTGGGTAGACATATATGTAATTGACCCTTCAATGAATCCATCACTAAAATTCAAAAATAACTTCTTGTAAAAAAAAGTTGATTTATTGGAAATTGGAGACCTTAACCCAAAATGTTATATTAATCACATCTCAAGTAATGATTAAACCTCCGAGATTTTTTTTATTTTATTATTATTAGTTTTATCATTAACTACCCAACAAGCAAGAAGATAAAAATGAACATATTAAATCAAGATTTATTAAAACTGCATTTCTTTCGTTTATTGGAAATCTAAATTGAAAAAAAGTGAGTTGTTAATGACTAAAATTGTTATTTTAGTAAAAAAATAATAATTAAATAAACGAAAATAATTACATTTTGTTTAAAGCATGTGTTTTTTATCTAAGGGACACTAACTTTAAGACATAAGGACATTCATCTCATCCAATCCCATTTACGGCTCCGGTTGCATACCTTGCTAAACATAGCTTCTATGCAAAGCAAGTTCCACCCCTATTCAAGAATCATTATTGACTTATTGTCAAAAAGGATTCCAAAAGCTCATTTCCTAGCCCCTTATTGCGATAATGCTTATTTTCCTCAATACCACTACAACCCCCAAACTCAATTCTTCAAAAGACATAACAACTTGAACAAATAACGAGCAAAGTACATTAAACTCATCTAATATAATTCACACCTCTAGTTACATGCCTCACTAAACTTAGCTTCTGCCTGAAGCGAGTTCCACTATTCCACCCTTATTTATGAATTAACAGTGACTATATTGTCAAAGAGAAGTCCTAAAGCTCATTTCCTAGTTTGTCATTCGGTTAATCCTTCTTTACCTTAATAATTTTGAACCTAGTCCAAATATGAGCGACCAATACCTCATATTGGTGTGTAGCGCTTCTATTGATTCGTGACAAAAACATAGTTCTTTTCGGTATTCGATATTCTCGATACGATGTTGAACTCATCTCTACTCTGCATCCCTTAACTCAATTTTTCTTAAAACAGAATAATCTAATTAAAAAAACCCAAAACAATTTTAAATAGAACAATAAAAAATAAAACTAAAACACAAGATTTCTATGAAATCAAAGTATATCAAAATTCCTACTTACATTTATTTTTCTTCTTTCTTAAAAGAAAAAAAATAAAATTATTATTTGGTCATATGTACTCTCACTATCAAACCCGCCATCGATATCGATATAATAAGTGCGATGCGAGTACATTTCTTGCATTTACACTTGCGCTCTTTTTCTCCGCGTTTCATCACTAAACATTCTCACTTCCCAACCACTTTCCAACACTCCACAACTTCCATCATGTCTTACCGTCCCAATTCTCAAGGCGGCCGTCGCGGTGGCGGCAGCGGTGCCGGCGGTGGTCGCGGCGGTGGTCGACGTGGCGGCCGTGGCGGTGGCGGTGGACGAGGTGAACAAAGATGGTGGGATCCTGTCTGGCGTGCTGAACGCCTTAAACAAATGCAAGGAGAGGTTAATTACTTAAAATTTCATATTTCTTAGGGTTTGATACATTTTTATATAAATTATGTAACTTTAGTTTATGTTAATTCATAATGAATGAAAATGTATTAAACTTTTGTTATTGTTATGTGTATCGAACACCCGGAAATCTAATTTTATGTATCGAACTTTCTATTCGTTGCTATTGTATGTATCAGATTACCTTTTCAGAACAAGTATTTTTTTTTTCTGAAGTAGCAACCATATAAGTTGTCGTGTCATCAAAACCGGTTTCTTGTTATCGGTTTACAAGTTTTTACAGGCCATGTACATACAATAAATAGGAATCGAAAGTTTGATACATACTATAGGGGTTTTGATAGTTGGATACACACAATGGCAAAACGGGACAAGTTTATTACATTTTTTATGCACTTGTCCCTTATATATATAGAGTATAGTAATGTATGTATATATATATTTATAAATATGTGTTTTCATTGTTATAGGTAGAGGTATTTGATAAGAATCATTGGTGGGGAAAGATGGAGGAAATGAAGAAAGGAGGAGAAGTAGAGCTGGTAATTAAACATTTCTTTAGTAGAGCTGATCAACAAACAGTTTCAGATATGGCTTATCAGCTTGGCCTTTATTTGTAAGTTCTATGCATTTTATTTTATTGCTATGCTTGTACGTGACTTCTTCGTAATAGTTAGTTTGGATAATGTATATAGGCCACCCAAGTATTTAACTTTTTTAATTTATGAGGATCACCCGAGTATTGAAACTGACTTTATGGGCTAGTCAAGTATCAAGTATGTGTCTTCACTCCTGTTTCCCTTGCATCAACTCTGGCTCGGATGAAAATAATGTCATTACATATATCGCCATATCGGAAAGATATACGATGTTTGATGAGGTGTCAACCTGTTATACGTTAAAATAATTGTCTTTTTGAAAAAAATGTAAAAGTATTTATGTCATCCGGCTTGTGTTTTGGCTGATATTAGTATAATGAAACCAGATACTTTGATCTTGATGAAAAAAGTGGTATACTTTAGTGGGCTCCATGTACAATACCACCTATAAGTTAGATATTGTTGCTTGTTGCTTGTTGCTTGCTCAATTTTAAACTTATCACTGCGTACTGTAAGTGAACCAAATGTAAGTTATAGCTTGAGGAGCCAACTTTTGTGGTTGATTGCCATGATATCATAGGGTGGGTGGTAAAAGAGGCACAATTTTGATAGATTTTTAGCTAAGGAAAATGTCTTCCACTTTCAGGCTAAGTATTATTTATAAGTTAAAGTTATATTCATAAAAGAAAACACTCTGAATCATATAATCTTTAAATGGTACCGTGAATGTCGATTTTGTTAAATATCTCTGTGAAGTGTTGGTATGCAGTTAAGTATGGATCATCTAGAAAACATTGACTAATTGATGCTGTGTAAAACTTAACTTTAAAGCTTTTGTCTTATGCACCTTTTACCTTATGTTGTTTTTGCATTTATTTGTGGAAAGAAAGTCATGCATACAACAAAGGCAAGGCACTTGTGGTGAGCAAAGTTCCATTACCGAATTACCGTGCTGATCTTGATGAGCGCCATGGATCTGCACAGAAAGAGGTACAAAAAGCTAGTCTTTGTTGTATACATTGGGTGCAATAATTTTTATGAGATAGATTATCATTCTTATTTGTTCTATATCTATTTTGTAGATACATATGTCTACAGAAACTGAGAGACGAGTTGAGAATCTGTTGGATAGTTCAACAGGGACCCAGAAAGTTGATAACTTTCTGGGTACATCCATTCAGACTGCTAAAAAATTACCCCAAGAATCAGATAAAACCGCTGGAACATCAGTTTTAGAGAGAGATGGTGCCAAGAAGGCACTTAGTGCTGAACTTAAAGAAAGACAGGAAAAGCAGAAGGTACCTCATATTGTAGAGGCGGAAAAATTGGCAGTTTGGGTGGGTTGGGTAGCGACTCAATATGGGTTCGGCTTGAAACAAGACATTTCTTAGTAAGCGTCAAAAGGGGTCAAGTTTGGGTTTTAAAGCTCTATAAGCTATTAATACTTCAATTTTATTTAAAAATAGGCAAAAAGCAATATTTTTGCAATAAGAATCTAAATACAGGTATATAGATTTTTGGATGAATTTCAACCTGTTTGACCCGCTCCCCTTTTAGCTAAATTTTATGATTTGACCCATCTGACCCGTTTGAAATAAAACACGTCCCAAATTGACCCTTTTAAAAATAAATAGGTTGATATTCTCATCTCTGCTATAATGTATTCCCAAGTTATTATAGTATACGATGCAGAGAAACTATAAAATTTATGTCTGTATTTGATGATTTACATCTTTTCAGGAATCTGAACGTGTCAAGGCAATGTGTGTATTTAGAGAGAAGCTTCCTGCCCACAAAATGAAATCTGAGTTTTTAAAAGCTGTTGCTGCAAACCAGGTTCTTATCAGCTAGATGATTAAGCAATGGATATTGATTTACTTTTTATTTTTTGCTCGACTATAAAAAAAAATTTCTGTATTAAAATGACAATATAGGTATTAGTGGTTTCCGGGGAAACAGGGTGTGGCAAAACTACTCAGCTTCCTCAGTTCATTTTAGAGGAGGAAATATCATCCTTACGTGGTTCCGACTGCAGTATCATATGCACCCAACCCCGCCGTATATCTGCTATATCTGTTTCTGCTCGAATATCCAATGAAAGGGGAGAAAACCTTGGTGAAACTGTTGGTTATCAGATCCGTTTGGAGTCAAAACGTTCTGAACTAACAAGATTATTGTTTTGCACAACAGGGGTGTTGCTTAGGAAATTGGTAATTGTTATTTGATTCAGATTTTGTTTTTAATTGTGTTATCAGTTTCTTCAATATAGTGTTGTTTCACAGGTTCAAGACCCGAGCTTAACAGGAATCAGCCATTTGCTGGTTGATGAAATTCATGAAAGAGGAATGAATGAGGATTTTCTTTTAATAATTTTGCGTGATCTTCTCCCAAAACGTCCAGACTTACGACTTATATTGATGAGTGCTACTATTAATGCTGACTTGTTCTCCAAATATTTTGGGAATGCCCCAACCATTCACATCCCGGTACTGCTTCTTGTCATTTTATTAAATGTTTGGCATTGGCATTCTTTCATATATTAATCAAATCATGATATTTTTTATTACCAGGGGTTGACATTTCCTGTGCAAGAGCTATTTCTAGAAGATGTACTGGAGAAAACCAGTTATGCAGTGAAATCAGAGTCCGATAATTATCAAGGATACTCTAGGAGGCGGAGGAGACAACAAGAGTCTAAGACTGATCCCATAACTGAGCAATTTGAGGCATGATTTTAGTTTCTAAATCATTAATGAACATGTGACATGAATATTTTTTTTATTTTCTTATTAGTGTTTATGACCTACTGTCATCGAGCTTATTGAACCTAATTGTGTTGTAGGATGCAGACATCAGTTCTGTATACAAGAGCTACAGCGCAAATACGAGACAGTCTCTGGAAGCTTGGTCTGGTTCAGAAACAGACTTGGGTCTTGTATGTATTCTACTAATTACATAAATACACACACATATGCATGTATCTATGTACACACGTGTGTATGTGACAGGCCACCTTGTGATTGTATCATTCACTTTGTTTTTTTCTTTTCTAAACATATTGCAAGAAACATTAGTTTAAAGCTGTACTATATCTGCATAAATTGCAAGTTTGGAATTGACATAACTGGGTTCTTTAGCAAAAGCTTGAGTTAATTCTATGGTTTATAAACTATCAGATATGTTCTCAAGGTTTTAGAAACTAGATTGTATTAAATTTCATCAGAATGAGCTCAATATATATTTGGAATTGAGTTCCTTGTCTTTGTGCAGGTAGAAGCAACAATCGAGTATATCTGCCGGCATGAAGGTCCAGGGGCTATTCTGGTGTTTCTTACGGGTTGGGATGAAATCTCAAAGCTGCTTGACAATGTGAAAACTAACAATTTTCTTGGTGATCCTACAAAGTTTCTTGTCCTTCCTCTTCATGGTTCAATGCCTACTATCAACCAACGTGAAATATTTGACCGCCCTCCTTCAGGCATGAGGTGCATTTTTTCTACTATGATCAATTTTCTATATTTCCTGGCAAATGAGAGCTCTTTAACAAATGTTTTGGATGTTTGTAAATTAGTAACTTATTGACTGTATGCTCTTCAAAAACTGTTTTGGTTTTTCTGATAACTCTTCTTTTTCTGCAGGAAAGTTGTTTTAGCGACTAATATTGCTGAGAGTAGTATAACCATAGATGATGTGGTTTATGTTATTGACTGTGGAAAAGCTAAGGAGACTAGTTATGATGCTTTAAACAAGCTGGCTTGTCTACTACCATCATGGATATCAAAAGCTTCAGCTCATCAGGTGTCTACTTACTTCAAATAAATGTCTACTCGATTTACAATCTTTTCATATATTTCTGATAAAGGTGCAAATTGGCCGGGTTGGTAACAGCTCACAATTGGTAATTTTTTGGTAGGTGTTATAATTGGTTTGTTTTGATTGTCTTGTCGACCAGAAATACTGTGTTTAAAAAATTTTAAATTGTTCATAAGTAGTTCATGGTAAAACAAGTGGGTAAAAAGTTAATATTATGTCAATAGCAATCTATTTTTGTAATAAAATGATATCGGGAGGTTTTATGCCAGAAACAAACTTTGGGCCACTTTTGACATGTTTGAGTTTCTTGACTTATTTGCTTGTAAGCTCTCCTTTTGGTTTATATTGTATTTTACTCATCAGAGTTATCAAGACAAAGTTTAATTCACTCCTGTTTCTGATGTCATTTTTTGGTGGTAATGACAGAGACGTGGCCGTGCTGGTCGTGTACAGCCTGGAGTATGTTATAGACTGTATCCGAAAATCGTCCATGATGCTATGCTCCAGTATCAACTACCTGAAATTCTCCGAACACCTTTGCAAGAACTGTGCTTGCAGATAAAGAGCTTGCAACTTGGAGCCATTGGATCTTTCCTGGCCAAGGCACTCCAGCCCCCTGATGCTCTTTCGGTTCAAAATGCCATTGAACTTCTTAAGACCATTGGGGCACTGGATGACACAGAAGAGCTCACTCCACTTGGTATGACATGGAATAATTGTCATTTTCATATGCCACCACTATGGTATCAAAATGGGTGGGTCAAATGGATTGGGTAATGGGTCCAGATGGGTAATTGTTTTACAGGTCGAAACAAACCGGAACGGGTTAACCTGAAACACTTGCTGTCCAAAAACTTACATTTCTATTTATTAAACAATCTGGCATGTTTCCTGTTTAGTTATTAGTTTTATAATTTGATCAATAACGATAAAACATAGCTTGAATCGAGTCCTTCATAAGTAAATAGGTGGAAATGGCCTCGTCTAGTTAGTAGTCACCATGATATGGATATGGTGTTGGTTAATGTTTAATAAAGTGAGAATTCATGTCATTGAACAGGACGTCATTTGTGCACTCTGCCAGTGGAGCCAAATATAGGGAAGATGCTTCTTATGGGGTCAATTTTCCAATGTGTTAATCCTGCATTGACAATTGCTGCTGCTCTTGCATCTCGTAGCCCATTTGTCCTTCCAATTAATCGGAAAGAGGAAGCTGATGATGCAAAAAGATCCTTTGCCGGTGATTCATGCAGGTTGGATTTTTCTAGAAACTCTTGACCAAGATACGAATTTTATCGAACTAGAAGTTTAAATTTCATATTATCCCGTTTTGCAGTGACCACATAGCTCTTCTTAAAGCATTTGAAGGGTGGAAGGAAGCAAAAAGGTCTGGAAGTGAAAGATCGTTTTGTTGGGAAAATTTCTTGTCAATGCAAACCATGAAAATGATAGCGGACATGAGGCTCCAGTTTCTGGATTTACTGTCGGATATTGGCTTTGTAGATAAATCGAAGGGTGCAAATGTAAGTTTCTAATAGAGGTGACAGTTTCAGCCCATATACTTGTGAATGGGTTGAATCATGATACGCTTTATCGCTAGGGGGTCGATCGGGTTGAAATCGCCCAAAGTGTTTCTAATGCATAAACCACCCCTCAAAACATCATTATTTGAAACAGTATAAAATTTTCAAATCATATTCGACATAATTATCTCTTAAAAGTTCAATTTTTTGGATAAAGTTGTTTTGGGTCTAACCAGCCTGACAAAAACAAATTATCCTCTCTGCCTGACTTATAAAAAGGTTAAAAGTTCGGAAAAACTTGTTGTGGCAGATAGTGTTTTGGGTTTAACTAACTTACGTGTTTTGATCTGTCTGGCCCAATATGCCATCTTTACAATGGAGTTGGATCCTACAATGTCATTCTTTTTGACACTGACACAAGAATCTTGATGGCCATGGATACATGCAAATTTGGTTTTACTTGTATTGATATTGCCTATATGTCTTTGGTCTTTAACTTCATCCAATGTTATACTTGATCAAACCCTTGTGAGTGATCTCTCCCTTTGTTCTAATATAAGCTTAATTTCTTTGATGATGAATTTATGCGTGTTTTCAGACTTATAACCAGTACAGTGATGACATGGAGATGGTATGTGCAATACTATGTGCTGGGCTGTATCCAAATGTTGTTCAATGCAAAAGAAGAGGAAAACGAACAGCCCTTTATACCAAAGACGTTGGGAAAGTTGATATTCATCCTTCATCGGTCAATGCTGGTGTCCATCTTTTCCCTCTTCCTTACATGGTTTATAGTGAAAAGGTGAAAACCAGCAGCGTATACATTCGGGACTCCACAAACATATCAGATTATGCGCTTCTAATGTTCGGTGGTAATCTTATTCCAAGCAAAAATGGTGATGGTATCGAGATGCTCGATGGATACCTCCAGTTTTCTGCATCCAAGAGTGTGTTGGGATTGATAAAGGTATTTTATTTCATTGCCATATGGGTGGATCGAGTAATGAGCCAAAAAGGTTTGGTCAAAAATGGTTGACCAAAAACTCTTGCATATAGTTAGTGTGTCATATGATTATAAAAAATGTATCATTTTAATAAGTAATAATAAAATTTTCATTATCATTACAAATCTACAATTTATGAGGTTTTATGCATTGAAAATACATCCCCGGGTGCTTTTGACTAATTTGTGTGATCCATTCGTAAGTAAATGGCATGAAGTTGCTGACTTTATTATCTCTGCAATCAATCACCCTTTAATTTAGCCCTTAGTATTATTGATTTTGGGTGGATTTTTGCAGAAACTACGAGGAGAAGTAGATAGATTGTTGAAAAGGAAGATTGAAGATCCAAAGATTGACGTTAATGTTGAGGGAAAAGGAGTTGTTGCTGCTCTTGTCGAGTTACTGCACAACCAAAATGTTCGATATTAAGAATTTGTTTTTGTTTTTATAATCAGTTTAGCATGCACACTGGATCTCCATACACAGATAATTGAATCAAGTATTTGATGGTTTTTATATGCCATGTGTTCATTAAGATGATTTTTAGAGCAAGTTTTGAGGATAAATCATTATTTGATTGCCGTTTTGTAATGTTAAATAAGCTAAACAATAATACTTGGGTGGTCTTTGATATACTGATAATAAATTGTAGTAAATAATGGATGTCTGCCCGCGTGTTGTTGCGGAATTATTTTTCCAAGCCTAAAAAGTAAAAGTCAATCGTAAAATAATGTTTATATTGACACAAACGATGACACTTTGATTACGACATGATGTCTTACCGTAGGTTGTATACCAACATAAACTAAAAGAGAGAATGGTGATGCTGCATTTTACACATTACATTACATGTATACGCCATAAACAATAGATTAGAGATTCTAGCATAAAATGACATGACATGATCTACACAAACTTATTGTTTCTTTAATTTGATTATGAGATTATTATTAGTACAAACCAGAATACTAATTATATTTATGAACCCTAATAAATAAATTGGTTCAACATTAAAGTGTTCAATTTCATCATCCAAACACGAAAGAGAAGAAAGTAGGAGAGGTCGGTCATCAAGGATTTGGAAGAGAGACCACATGTGCCTTGCACATGACTCTCCCCGTTTTTTGAAAGGCTGTTGGACACTTGGACCATCTATACTACTTATTAAAAATTCTATACGGTTGAAAGTTACAAAATTCGGATATGAGAAATACCCTTATTATCCCTCTTACTACTTTTACACCATATATTCCATATCTCCTAAAATATCTACACTATCCCCTTTATATCAATTATCTACACCACTCGGCGCCGCCACCACTACCAACAGTTTTCGCCAACACCACCACCAGTCGCCGCCGCCACCACACCTCCACCGCCATCGCATTGCTTGGATACCCATCTAGTTTATTTCTCACCAAAACAAACAAACAATATTTATTGTTAACAAAATGGATTTATAGAGAGAGAAACTTATTTCTTGAGAAGTTTTATGTCTTGGACTCAACCAAACAAAGACAATACCAATGTTTTAAAAACCGGTTCGAATCAGCCGATCAGACCTGTTCGACTAGGTTTTTAAAGGTTCCCAATTTTTTAAGCCCGTTTTTTTACCTGTTCTAAACCGGCTGGTTTTTGGTTTTTTCCGGTTCAACCGACTTTGTGATTTCTTTTTGAATTTTTTTTTATAGTTATTTTTATGATGATGTGTATACTTTAATATTATTTTTGATTGTTTATGAACTTTAAAACTTATATTTTCTTTTATTATAACTATTTGATATTATTTTTGAATAGATTATAATTGTATATTGACTATTTTCGTTGGATTTTTTATAAAAAAATAAAATAAAAAACACAAACCGGTTGAACCGGTCCGACCGACCTCGATCTTTAGTCTGGTTTAACAAAAAACCGGTTTTTAAAACATTGAGAAATACAACCATTTCTATTTCTCTTATATCATTTTTTTAATACCCAACACACCCTCAACTGAAATTCAATCTAGGAATAAGATGGGATCCTAGACATATACTCTACATTTTATATATCTTTTATCTTAACTATATATAATGTATTTACCCTTCAAAATTTAAAAGGTTAACTTGCAGTGACTTTAAGATTAAGGAGGATATTATGGACCTTTAATTTTAAAAAGAAAATCAATGCAATTATTTCCCCATTTCTAATTTAAAATTTTTGGTTCTCTATAATATTTCCTCCTAAACATTCATCCCCACACATTTCCATCTCACATCTCATTACATACACTCATTACATTTACACACATACAGAAACACACAAATCCCAATAAAAAAAACTCACACACTCATTGCATTTCGTCTTCACCGCTTTGTGCGGGTACTAGTATGTAGATATCTATTATTATTTAGAAAGTAGTCAAAGGTGAAAGATCTAGACTAAATACAAATTTAATATATTTGTGTGGTTAACAAACTCTTTTCATTTGCTAATATAGACTGTTAGAAGAAAATTAAAAGTTCATCAACCTGATTTTCAATTTAGGTAAAACTTCAAAATGCTACTATTATTTTAACCATTAGATTTTGGGTTACTGCATTCTTTATATTAATCTTTTCACCGGGTCCTTCCTTCAATCCAATATTTTTAGGATTTTAGCCAATTGGCTCGGTCTTAAATCCTTTTCTTTTGAACGTAACTTGGTCTTAATTGGACTGGACCCACTCTCAATACCGGCAGAGACCAATAAAGTGAGTTTAAGTTGGGCAGGTCTACCTGGTTACTCGAGTTTGGACTTTTTCTATCAAATTTATAATTACTGCACTCTTGGAACAAACTACTAATCTGTTCAAAATCAAATGTATGTATTTAATATTTATATATCATTTGGATAAAACTAGAACCAGTTCTCTGTCCTTGAGTCTTTCATACCTCGTTTTTGAAATAATTGAGCAAAGTTGTTGTTTTGGTATATTATTTTGGTTAAAACAAGCATTTGTAGCAAACTTTGAGTTATAAGAAATTTGATAATGACATTTGATTGTCATTAATTAAACTATTGTTATATAATTAAAGTATTTAAAAACCAAAGATGTATTTGAAGGATCGATGTATTTGAAAACCACCCTTATGTATATCTACCAATATACTTAAACATGATTGAGACTTCTTTCAAGCGATATATGGCATTATATTTGAACGACAAATGTCCCATTTAATCTATATATAATTAATTCTAATATTTAATTTAGATACCATAAATAATTCAAATTCTTATAGTAATCGTGATCTTAATTTTTAAGCTACCAAATATGTAATTTAAACTTTAATATTATTTTAGTAAAGGTATTCCTACGTATTATATCATTGTTAGTTTGATATATAACATATTAGATTTTTCCTCATACGTTGCACGAATTGACATAAATTCTAATAAATAACTCAACAAAATGTCAATATAAAAAAAATATTTCAACGAAAAACGGACATAATTTTTTGTAAAATCCTTGTAGCCTTAAACATATAACACACGACGATTCCGGGCAGAATTGTTAGTAAAATAGATACATGCATTCTACTTAATATTGTAATTCTATATCAATATAATACAGTACAAATTACATCTTACAAATTTATAATCTGTGTTTATCATTTACTGTTTTCACAAACGTGTTTAAGTAAATTAAAAACCCGACCAATTAATAGATACAACTAAAAAACTTCATAAAATGTCTATAACCTAAGATGGATATGGATATGAAGAAATCAAATTATTAGGTATACAAGAAGAATTCTTCCAAACCCTAAAATGCATCTTCAAAATCTCCCACGCATAATCCTTCATCTTCTTACCGCAATTTACTTGCACCACCAAACAAAGCTTTCCCACAACCCCTATCTCCAACATCTCTTGCACAACACTTCTGTTACCCGAAAACCTCGCTATCAAATACAATATCCTCACCGCCCTCTCACTTGCCACGGATGAAACCCTAAAAATCTTCTTTGAAATTATTGCTAAACCACCTCCATGTTTCAATAACTCCGCCCTTCCTTCCGCACACTCACAAATTTGATCCAAAACAATAATAACCATCTCGGATACCCTCTTTTCGGTACAATCCAAAAGGGTGTCGATTAACACCCCAACCGCCCCTGCCTCGATCACTTTGATCCTATTCCGGCCCCATGGACAAACATTGATGAGTAGTTTAAGTGTTGCTTTTGTTGTTTTTTGTGAGATTTGATCCTTCAATATTTGTATTAACTCCATGAAAATTTTAGGGTTTAGTGACGTTACTTGCATGGGCTCCGCCACCTCAAACATCGATTCTAGTAGCATGACAGCGTAAGCACGTAAGTCATAACTGGTGGCGCGTTGCATCACACGCGTCAATGTTTCTATAAAATCTCCAGTCTTTCCAAATAAAGACTTAAGACCCATTTGTGAAAGTTTAAGGTGGTAAAGTATACTTAAGGCTTCGTCGGCGGCTCCGGTACTGAATTCTCCGGTCGGTGATGATGACGTCACGGCATTAGTATCATTAAACATGTTGTTTATGATGGACGTTAAATAATCAATTGCTCCAACTGATTCCATCAACCTTTTGTTCTTTTCGTTCTCAAAAACAATTGTTTTTAGTCTTTCTAAACTATTCATTTGCAAGTGAGGAGACTTTGAATCTTTGAGAAGTTTTATGATTTGGGTTTTGGAGATTGGAGGCCTTGGCGTTGGGAACCTTTCGAATCCGGATGAGGCATTGAGAGTGCACCAAGATTGGATTAATCGACGAAGGGTGTGGTTTGGTGTGAGCTCGATATCAACAATGACTTGTTTGGTTACAGGACAGACATCATTCTTTTGAGAAAATAACCATTTTTCAATGTTATCGCGATCATAGGTGATTCCTGTTGAGAGTGTTACAGGGTCTTTCATCATCTCTAGTGAAATTGGGCACACGAAAAAGCTGGGAACTTCGATATCGTTTTGAAGATCACCCATTATTAATTGTTGAACCAATATATATGATGAAGATCGAAAACCAATTAAGCTAGAAAATATTGGAAAATGAGTTAGAGATTGTTGATTTATATATGTAACTAATAGTAGAGAACTTTTTTCTGTGTTATTGGATATGAATGATACCAAGATTATGCAGGACTTGGTTTTTATACAAATTTTAAAAGCCATTAAATTAGAGTTCACGAAAAAGTCAAAACACGTATAATGTTTGACTTTTCAAAAATAGATCTATGCATGCAGCTCAAAGAGTGGCAATTGTGTGTACGTTTGTAGTGTGAAAGGATAAGACGTTCTTTGTAATTAAGAAATGTCTATCTTTTGCCCTTGAGTTTTTCCTTTTTCAATTTTTTTTTCTTCATATGGTTATGGATGTTTAAAATTTCTCAAAATAAAATGAAAACCTAAACATTTACTTCATTAGGTCCATCTTTTTTGGAACGACAAACTTAATCAGCCAGGGTGGATAAATTTTAACATTATTCAGACACAAAATAAGCAGTTTGTAACAGGCTAGGGGCTAATTAAACCTTTAGGATCATAATAAAATGGATCAAATGGGATGGGCGTAGGAGTGGACCTTCGTAAACTGTTTAGGGTAGTGATAAACCCACAAGAATTTTTATCCATCCTCAACAATACCTGCATCAATTAGTTGTATAGTACAACCAAATAATGCAAGTATTGTTATGGATGGATAAAAAAGGCTGTGAGTTTATCACCTCCCAACTATTTATAGACCTCCAATGATCATTTAAAACTATCAAAAAAATCAAATAGAATTTTGTTATTCAAGTCCTAAGGATTATGAATGACACATAGTAGAATGTTGTACATAAAAATAATCGTACGCTAAGAAATAATTTTCAACTGTCATGTATAATATTTTACTGCACCTTTCTTTTGTCATGTACTATTATTTAACGTGGAATGTAAATAGATTGACACAACTACTACGTAAGTTAAATGAGTTGAGCTTGGATATATATTTTAATACGGGTAAGGAAAGAGTTGAGTTTGGATTGAGATATACGATTTTGTCATCACCAACCCATGTCAAGTACGTTGAACACGGCAAGGTTGTTACCTCTAGAAAGCTAGCTTGACGGGGAAAGATGTTTACAAGTAATCTCGGAGATGGAGAATAAAAATTAACAAATTTTAAAAAAATATATAGTTGGGTGTAGGCAAGATAAATTCTACATTCAAGTATATAGTGTGGGTTAAATGACAAGTATATGGAGAACAAAGAATCAATTAATTTTTGAGAACAAGCTTCTGGTGGTGTCCAAATTAAGTCTTACAAGAAATAAAGGTGCTTGGCTATTTATGGTTTACTGCTATAACTAAATGGAGGGATCCGCAATGGGAAGAATTAATGGAGTAGCTTTGCTTGTTGAAAGCTGACTTATGTAAATTTTGTATATAGACTTTTAGCTCCTGTTTGTTTCTGTAGTCATTGCTGTTTATAATAACTAATTTGCCTAAATAAAATAAATAAAAAATGACAAGTATATGAAGTTTGGTGCGTGATATGAAAATCAAAATCTTAATAAATGATAGATGTGGAAGTATTTGAATATTTCCTATTGTCAACGTACGGGATATATTCAAAATACAGAAAAGAAACGGGGTGTAATGCCGATAAAAACTGGTTGTCCACTTGTATTATTGCAACCGTCAATAGTTGCTAATTCCTTTGACTTTTCCTCAAAATAAATGTCAACTGCACTCCTTAACTTCAATGTTTTAAATACCGGTAATACCGGTAGGGTATTTTATTTTATTTTTTATTTATTTTTAATAAAAATGTTACTAAACTTGTTACAATCTAATAAAAATAGTCAAAAATAATACCAAATACGTATTTCATAACAAAATATAAGTTTTAAAGTTCACAAACAACAAAAAATAACATTAAAGTATCATAAAAATAGTTTTAAAAAAAGAAAAGAAAAAAACCGGTTGAACCGGACCGCTTTAACCGGAAAAACCGGGCAAAATTGAAAAAAACCGCCTGTAAGGAATAGTGAAAAAACTAGACCAAAAACCGGGTTAGTTGTACTGGCCTAGCCTCCGGTGACCGGTTTAACCGGTATGAACCGGTTTTTAAAACATTGATTAGAAGTCCAATGTCATTGTCTAAAAACTCTATTACAAAGCTTATCCAAATGCGAAACAGAAACATGAGATTCAAGAATAGCACAAACAGATAATTTATTTTCATTAATTACTTGTCGAATCTCATTCTGCTTAGGGGTCTGATTCAAACCCCTAATGTTCTAAGCTGCTATACTATACATGGGAAACATTGTGTCCGGGAGTGCTTGCCCCCTCAGAACTGGCCATAAACTGAGCACTTTCATCAAAAACAACTTGAATATCATCATCTCTATCATTTGGCTCCTGAACCTGTTTTGATGTAGTCGCACCACCTGAGTTCTCATCCAAAAAAACCTCAGCGTTATCACCTGATAAAAGGTCATAGTTATTTTTTAGCGGTATGTCTTTATTCACTTTTGCCTTACTATCAGTGTTTGTTTCGAAGAGGAAGCTCCGGCTGATTGTGGCTTTAGTATATACACAAGCTGGACCTTAGGTTTAGTTAGTCGCACACCCTCAATCTGCTTTTCATTACTTTGCACAGCCTTTCCTTTACCTTTGCAAACCACAGTAATAAACCCATCATCATTTTGAGTCTGAACCACCTGCTTAATCTGTTTCGGATACTGAGCATCAGAATGTCCAAACAATTTGCAAACAGAAAACCTCGGAGGTTGCCATTCATACTCAACCTTTACTACTTGTTTCGAGAACCCATCCCCATCCAAATTTGGTATACCAATGATTAATTCAGTTTTCATCTCATATTCAGCATCCAGCTCAATAAGTGCTCGAGCATAACTGTTTCTTTCGCACGACTCAATATTTGTGCTATTCTTGACTAGGGAATGTTATACATATGGATATTACTTTTTTTTAAGTACATATGGATATTACTTATTGTATGCTATTTTGTACTTGTGTAAAAGTATCAGGTATGGATGTATAACACAAAGATATCCAGAATGTTATTTCAATGCCACATGCTCACATCAGTTTTGGGTTGTTATGGACGCAGAACGTTGAACAACATTTTTTTTTATATATATATATTTTACTTTTAAAAATTTCATCAATTATTTTATAAACTATTTTATATTCAATAAAAACTTAAAAATACTTTAAGCATCTAAATAAACAAACTATATTTCTAATTTTCTATTTTAAGCGAACCTTCCACCAATGCCAAAATTTCAAAGGGGCCGTCATTTTAGGCCATAGGGAGTGCTTCTCCCACCCATCACTCTCCCATACTCTCTTTCCTAATTTTTCATTACTTTCCTCCACTTACCCAATATAAGGAATGCCACTCTCTCCTGCTCATCACTCTCTCACCCCCTTTTTCAATTTTTTTTTTTAAAAAAACAAATAAAGAAACACACTCAGAGAGAAGGGTTGGTGAGTGGATTCGTGAGTGGTCTGCCTCACCCACTTCTTTCTCCCTCGCCGCCGCATCTGGGGGCGGTGTTTGGCGCGCAACCGCGTGGTAACGGCTCACTCACCAGGGACATTCCCTCCTCCCTTATCTCTCACATTCAATCTCTTCCATATCATCCATCTCCCATCCATCTCCAATTACAAGGAATGTCCATCTCCTATCAACCCGCATTCCCCACCCCTTTATCAATTATTTTAGAAAAAGAAAAGAAAAAGAAAATTGAGAGAAAGAGAGAGCAGGACTAAGCGGGACCATAAGCAAGACCACCACGCCGATTTCCTATCTCTCAAATGCGGTACCGGTTAGGGGAGAAGAAAGGGGGGGGGGTGCGGTGTTGCTGCGAGGCACCCCGCAATATCGCCTTGCTCTCTCATGCACTCCCTGTGGCCTTATAGACATTTTACTAATAAAGGGGCTAAAATGATACTTTATCTAATATTGAGGAGTTAAAGTATAGAGCAAAAATAATTTGGATCATTTTTTCGTTCTCAACATTCTTCCATTAAAAACAGATCTAAGCTTCGTTTCTTTAAAAAACAAATCTAAGCTTCTTTTCTTTTCTTTAATTATGACTTCAGAAATTAACTTGTAAGTATACACACATACATATACATATAACATAAATATATATTGAAAAACAAACAAACAAACAAAATAATAGCAACGTCGAGCATCAACGAGGATACCCGGAAACCTAAACATAACCCGACGCCAATTGGTGGTGGGGATGGGGCTTGGTTCGACGCCTATGCCGAACCCGACCCATGTCCCATGCTCTAATAGATTTTAAGATTGAGAAGATATTAACTTTAATATTTTGATATAGGTATGGCACAAATATCTTATGAACGAATTATTGTTGCATTTCCATTAATCATGTCACTATCTTGACATTAAATCTATATCTATATATACATCAAGTTTAAATATCTTCATTAATATTTTTATATATCAACTTTAATGAAGATTTTTCATAATAAACTTTAATGAAGATTTACTCGCCAAAACCAAATCCCATTTAATCCAATGCAACTTCCTATTTCCTTCCGCTCCACCCCAAAAGAATTTCGCCCGAATCGCTTCAAGTTTTTTTTTCACAATACCCGGCAAACGAAATAAAGATAGAAAATAGTTACCAAGAGATCCAAGAACCGAAGTAGTGAGGACAGATCGTCCACCAATCGAAAGCATAGACGACTTCCATTTAGACAATCTATTCTTAAACTTATCAATAACCGGTTTCCAAGACTCCCGACGTCGCATATTAGCACCAATAGGCACCCCAAGATAGTTAAAAGGAAGATGTCCACGACCACATCCCATAATCCTAGCAAAATTATCAACATCC
>JAOXNX010000035.1:19917095-19931114 GCA_028566075.1 Solidago caesia | reverse complement strand
CTTCTTTTTATATTGTGGGCTTCCAGGTGTATCTTCTTATATCTCCGTTGTTGACTAAAGTAGGATCTAAACTTCGTCTTCAGATCTTCAAAATTAGTAATGCTTCCTATCGGCAGACCGTCTAGCCATGCTCGTGCCGTGTCCCTTAGGGTAAGGGCAAAAATGTGACACGCGACCGGCGCATTCCATCTTTGCATTTGTATCATGCCATTAAAGTGTTTGAGGTGGTTGTCAGGGTCGGTTTTTCCATTGTACGTCTCTATTCCTTTTTGCAGTCCACCCTCCGGAAGAGGGTATTCTTCGATCCACTGTGCGAACGGCCCTGGCTCCGTCTTTACCACCATATCTTGATCCGGTGGGCCCATGGGCGCAGATTTGGTTGTGTGTTTTGCAAGTGCCAGGGGTGAGTGCTTGCATACGTGAAGTGCCCACTTGCCGCGGGGACGGTTGGCTGCGGACCGGTCGGCTGTGGGGTTTGGCGGTGAAGGCACTGATTAGTTGAAAACATGGGCGTTATGTGGGGTATAAAACTGAGGGATGTATGGTGGCGGGGGGGTTATAGTGGTGGGTGCGATTGGCTGGCTATAATTATGATATGGTGCATTGTATGTTTGTCCCCGGATTTGTACTTGCGCCACCGCCAAAGGTGGTAGGGACGGTTGCGTAACCTGTGGCCGATTCACAGTGTCATTTGCGGTAATGGCACTGGCCCGTGCCCTGTTTGCAGAGTTATTTCCGATGGGTGGACCAGGTGGGGCTTCCATTTCCACCTCTTCGTCCACTTCTTCACTTTCGGTGTCATAGTTCAACAGTCGTTGCACGCTACGTACATCTAAACGCTGTAGGTATTCCCTTAATAGCGGCTCAAGTGCCTCAAACTGCCGGTCTGTTGGTTGTATGAAATTGGGTGATGTGTTTGTGGTTACAGGAAAACCCGGAGGAGACCGTGGGTCCTCCTCCACCATGAACTTCGTTACAAGATTTAGTTGGTTATGATGCGGATGGCGCCACTTGTTCAAGCGTAAATCTCCACTATGATTAGTGTAAACTTAGGCGAGAGTTTGATGGGGTAAATCTTGCTTAGAAGGGGTAGGAAAAGTTAAGAGAGGCTTGTTAGCGGTTCCCAGTTGGTGTGAAAGTATTGTTACTTCACGCTACCAAGCTTATGTATGTGTGTTAGTGTATTCATCTTGCCCTGGGAGGTTGCTAAGGCAAGGTATTTATAGTGGGTGTTCAAGGCATCTCAAGTACTGGTCCTAACTGATTGTACTGGCCCTGCAGGAGACCGTTTGAGCGGTGCGTCGTATTGTGGGTGCAGGGTTTGTTTTATCTAGGTAGTGGAGGCACAGTCTGAGGAAAGTACTTGCATCGCGTCATCTTCAACAGACTTTGTCAGGTTGAGGCCTACGGAACATATTGTCGAGTCCGTAGGCTAGGTGTATCGAATGTGCCATTATCATTGCTGGCCGGAGATGTGGCTTCTCCTAGCCGGAGGATGGTGTATCATCACTGACTTTCACTTACTGTATCGGCTACATGCCTACATCTTACTGTACTTCATAGTTGTAACACTTTCAGACACTACTTAAGATAAACCCTATTTAGTAAGTATGACAATCGTGTTGTGCTTGGGTTGACAGGTTTCCTGTTCACGTGTGATATATCTCTATCCAATCCCAACCGTTTAGTTAATCACTTAATCGTAATAAAAAATTCGAACCTGAACCTATCCTGTTTGATAAACGGGTTGGCCATGTCGACTTGCAATGGCGGATCTTGAGTTTTTAGTGGAGGGGGGATAGAAATTTTTTTCCTATCGCCATGTGTTTCGGGGATTATATTTTGGTCATCCGGTTCGGGTCGGGTTAAACAATAATAACATCAAAAATCTAAGTTTTTTTCAATCGTTGTGGGTTATGGGCTATAAAAATTAAAATAAGTAATTGTTAATGAACTTTAAAACTTATTAAAATATCAAATGGACCAAAATATTTTGATTTAAAAAAATAAGAGGGGCCCAAAAATTTTATTAAAAATAATCGGAAAGGGCTGGCTTAATAAATATAAATTATTTGTTTCATTCTCTTCGATTCAGTTATCATGTGCCATGCGCCCCAACGGTATATTCCAAGCATCAAGCAGCCACGAGCCATTAGCCGTCCGTTTGAATCTCATAGTGACCAGCTTCAACTGTATAGTAGTTACAATCACGTCTCTGATTTAAAATGTCACATTTTAAAGGAGGTTAACCTTTTTGTCAAAAAAAAATGTCAAATGTGTATAAGCATTATTAACCAAAACTAGCTTGTACCTGCAATGCGACATGGTTCGTGATTGACGATTAACTGGCTCATTATACCTCACAGCTAGTTTTGTTTTGTAGATATATATGTTTTGCTTTTTTTTAGAATGACAAACTATCATACTCTTAACCCCTAAAGTACACGAATGCATGGGATAGAACCCAAGACTCTCGAAAAACCCCAATAATCCAACCCTACAAATGTAGAAAGTGAGACTCCCTGAATTATCCGCTCGCATTAAAAGTTTATTGAAACTATCTATACTACCAATGGTACATTTCAAAATAAAAAAAATAAAACTAAAATTCCTTTAATCTTGAGATTTAGACCACCAAAACCCTTCAACGACCAACACCAACGCCACTAGAAACTTTAACTTTCTTAAAGTACATTCACCAAAAAAACTCAAGCTTCTTTCGCCTAGCCCTAGTTCATATTGCCTTGATGATCAAATACATTCACTACATGAAATATAAGTTAATGCAGATACAGTATGATCGATTACAGTATAAGCCTGCGTATTTAGGATTATTTGAGAGTAAAAGTAATTTAAGAGATTTGACGTTAAAAAAAAATACTTCCATGTACATTGAGAACTGAGAAAACATAAACATCATACATCAAGTGGAGGCAATGCAACAAACACTTAAGGATGCATTTGTATAATTGTATAGTATAATGCAAGCATTGATCTGAACTAATGAAACGGAGTAATAAATAATGGCTATTAGAAAAGTATCCATCCATTTACAGAGCGATAACACCAAGATTAGCTATACGATATGAGTTTTACCATTTGGACAAGCGTAGCTAGTCAAACGTCGATGTCTAATTACCTACCCTAACTAGCAAGAAAGGCTTGTCAGGCATATAAATACCATTTCTACATCAAGATTACTGATTTTATTTTATTTTTACTTTTATCACCAACCATATATCGGGTTTTCGACATGTGGAGGTAGCAGATGAAGATCTTTACAATGCTGCTTGTTGTAATCCCGTGTACCAGGGACTGCACCCGTGCACTGCCTTAAAAATTCATTACCCGTCAAACAATAGTGTGCAAAAGCTAACCCACCATCGATCATTGATGTTAAATTGGGGACCGATTTTGACTTTCTACCAATCCCATTGACTTTATCTGATTCTGAATTACCTCCATTGCAGGTGTTTAGTATCTTGTCAAGTTCAGAATACTCCATGAACCTTTGCGTAGCTGCTTCCCATGAAAGATTATATTTTTGTTCAGGTGTAAGAGGGTGAGGGTCACTTGACATGGCTTCTCTTATTTTGTTTACAAACTCTTCAGGTGTCTTGTAAGTCAAGCAATTGGGGAATGATCTAAAGAAGTCATTCGAAGGGTGGTCGGCGCACACTACGAATTTCCCCATAGCTAGGGCCTCAGCTGTGGCTGTGCAAAGCACGTCACTCACGCTAGGGTTTATGAAGACTTTGTAACTGCAAGCCACCAAAGATCAAAAAATACACGATTAGAGGATTGGAGGGTCAATTGATAAGAGAGGCTGGAGATGGCAAAACGGGCAACAGTTATTGGTCAAAAACTGTAATTTTATGTGAGATTCAAAATGGGTTGGGGTGGGATGGGTTGGGCCAAACCCACCAACACTTTTTTTTTATTTTGTAAATAACTAATGTGTTAAATTTTATGATTATAAGAAGGATATTATTAAAATAATAAGATAATTACTTCTACATAAAGCGATTTAGGACACTAACTTTGTAAGCATTTGGATATATGCTAAACGACTTTGGACCCATTTGGGTTAGACCCGTTTCATATTTAACCAGTTGTCTACATTTAACTCATTATTAATGAAATATAACCCACATTGATTGGTTTCCTTAATGGATTGCAACAGTAGAGAAAGATGCTCAGAATTCTTACCCATGCAGCGAGTCATCGGCATGGTCTCTGCCTTTCATAAAGTTCACATTTAAATCCAAACTTTTTGCCGTACTCTGTACTTCATGAGCATCCTCTCCATTGCCATAAACATCGAGTTTAAATCCATTAAGGTCATTCTTTTGTTTCGATAACAAATCTATTAGCTCCCGGTATCCCTTGGCCCAAACCATCTTTCCCAAGAAATATGCTCCTTTGGAGAACTTTTGTTCCCCAGCCTCCTTTTCTGCAGCCATTCGTTCCCCAATTTCCAAAAACTTAGGATTAACACCATGAACATTGCATATGACAGACTTGGGTAAATCTTGGGTTGCAGCAGAAAGGCGAAGAACCTAAACAGAATATTGAGAAAACTAGGTAATCACATATAGAACTTCAAAAATGGCAAAAAAATATTCTCGACAAATAAGCACGTATAACTAGAGGTGGCAATTTCGATCCAGTTATCTAAAAATAGATTGCTTTGGACTTTGTTATCTCAATTAGTCAAATGGATCAAATCAAAAAAAAATATCTATAGAAAGAGCGGGTCAAACAGGTTGAAACTGGCCAAAGTCTAATTATAATGTATACAACCTCCTAAATCATTTTAATTAAAATACTAGGAGTATAACTGTGATATTATTTTGTGAGCATAATTAACACAATTACTATTTTTAGAAGACATGGAATAAAATAACAGTTCGGGTCAACACAGCCTGGCCCGGCACGTTATGACACTTAACAAAATATGTCTCACTTCAACCCTAGCCTGCTACCCAAACTGCCCGTCTCACCACCTCTAGTATAAACCATGAACATACCAAAATAAACAAATTAATTAATTAATTAAAACAAACAAGTGGAGTACCTTGTCACAATATGCTCTGGCCACCAAATTGTTTATGTGTTTCACAAAGAAAGCTTGCAGAGCTCCATTCTTCTCCCTCTTGATATACTCCAAGTAATTCGTGTGAACAACACCAACCACATGATTGAATTTATCAGTCCACCGTTTACCATGATGGTACCAGTTCAGATGTTCTGGTTCTTCAAGGATAGCAATATCCGCCTCCTTCGATGAAATAAACTGGGATGTATCTCCAGCGGGTATTATACTACGCCTTTCCTTTTGAAACTGAACATGAGGAATACCATATATGCATATTTTCAGTCCCAATTACATCGTAAACAATATTGTTAATCAAATAACTAGTATTATTAATTAAATAACTATTGAGATGTAGCCGCACATGGCCATTCCAAATCGCAAGCTAGTTTATCAAAATACTGCATGCATATCTACTTAAATTAAAACCAGTTAACTTACAAGATTGCCCTAAATGAACATTTTCCTGATGTCAGCAGTTTAGTAAGACTAAGGTAAGTGCGTTACCCAACATCTAATTAGGACATGGTTGGTTACCCAACTATGCAATAAACTCTATTTTTACATTAAATAGTCGAGACAAGCTGATATAATTACTGGAAGAAAAAAAAAGGGTAGTAAAGTACCTTTCCAGGATAGAAGGATATTTTAAAATCAGCATTGAAACCCACTCTTTCCTTGAGCCAATTACGTATGTAAACCTCTTGTTCTTCTGGTGAGCTGAATGTAATATTATTTGGATAAACTAATTCTTGATCTGTTCTAGTAAGCCAAGGAACCAGCAGTGTGACACTCTGCTTTTCAGATTTTGCCAAATATGCTGCTCGAAACAACGGATTTACAGCTGTCCCTGTCATCCAAGGTAGACTAGCGGTAGTGACAATGGCTACATGTCTTTTTCCATCGGATGTGTCTCGTTTACCAAGATCGTCCCATAATCCACCTTCATAATGATGCCCTGTACTTTGAAGCACACTTGCTATTCTTAAATCCAGTTCATCATTAATGTTTTCACCTTCAACAATGGACGACTCTCCAGTGGGAAAGGAGCGCAACAAAAGTTGATTTTTCCTTTTGCCACATAAGCTTTCCACTATCTTGTCAGATATATCTGTCACATGCATGTTAATGCAATTAATTAGCATCTTTTTGGCCAAAATTATAAACACTGCTATGCTCAAATCCTACATATATATTTTTTATTTGATAAAAAATGTAGAGCATGAATAACCATTTAAGGAATAATAGTACGAGAACAGAGACAAATCCGCTACCTCTCTTGACACCAAGGTGATCTAAAAATGGTCCAGACTGCCTAACCAGACACGCCAGAAGTTCTTGAAAATCCAGAGGCTGAACTTCCTGAGACATTAATAGAGAACTTTTAGCATAACTTTTTTGCTCCAATGCAATGCAAGTCACCAGTTACATCAGTTTTAGTTTTATTAGACAGTTGAGTTTAGAACATCAACGGAAATTTTAACCCATTTAATGAATCAGGAATTTATTTGGGTTGAATTTTACTGATAAATGGTTAAACATGGAAAAATATAATATTATTACCATTAAGAAAAAAAATCAAAGATCAAAAGTCACATAAAGTGTATTCAAAGGCTTACAACAACTTAAAATGGTCTAATTAAAAGACATTTGTTCATTCTTATAAATAAAGAAGTTCATTTTAATAATGATATTACACTAATTACTTTTTAAACACAAAAGTGAAATAAGAGAGGACAGGAAAAAGCTTTATCCAGTCAACCCAGCCCATCCTGATCCACACTAATAAGTGATGAATGGTCAATCGATGACAGACAGTAGAAAAATGTTAACAGAATAAAAGAGGAAATGTGAAATGCACCCAAAACAAAACAAGTGGTGATGGGTGTATAGCTACATCGAAATATATACCTTTGAGTACTCTGGTTCCTTACATATTGCTTTCTGCAAGAACAGAAAAGGTATATTAGCAATATATTGGTCAAGGACCTTTCAGTTACAGTAAGATACCAATCACAAGTTGTGATAAACCGCTAGCATTAGTAATATGAATATGGTTTACTCCTGTCAATTTATCAGATAGTTGCAACGCTGAACATTTAGAGTTCTGAGACATCTAATACCATCAATATAGCCTATAATAAATTCTGAGTTATATGTAATGTTTTTGAATAAGGATTGATACATGCTTTTATTGTTATGTCATATAGCAAACATAAGCATGAGCACCAGATTAACCATGAACGGCTCAAAACTTAAATTCTGTTATGTCATATAGCAAACATAAGCATGAGCACCAGATTAACCATGAACGGCTCAAAACTTAAATTTTACAATATTTGGTTGTTGGTATATATATAAATGCCAGAGGGACACTCAATTACACAAAATTAAGATTATAACAGCTTGATTTGCCTATATGAATGACTATGGATGTGTACTAGGATTTATAATGAATAAACCAACTTGTTCACTTCTTTAACTTTTACATACTCTCAAATATTAAGCTCTTAACAGCCATATGACACTCCAAAAAAAGTTCTTAATAGCATCAACACTAAGATCAATATTATATGGTAACAATAACAATGCTCCTACTTATAGTACCTAACAATATTTATAGTTATGGTGCCTAACAATACTTCATTTAAAAGGATAACGATATATTGTCTAACTTATGATGCCTAACAATACCTATAGTTAAAATGCCTATACAATACTTCATTTAAAAGGATAACAAGATATTGTCCTACTTATGGTGCCTAACAATACTTATAGTGCCTAACAATACTTCTTTTTTTTTGAACGGACCTAACAATACTTCTAAGAATATGAAAGCGTGTAATCATCTCCTAATAAGGAGTTAGGCATAATAAGTAGGAGAATATATCATTATCCTAAAAACAATAAGCAAAAGAATGCATGCGCTCATACTCACAAGAGCTAAATGATAATATAGCTGTCATGACCAGACTAAATTAAACCATTCTTGATCGGTTGTCAAAAAAGAAACCCAATTGGTTAAATAACTGAACCATAAACCTCTCCCGATCGGTTGTCACAATATATAAGACCAGTAAGGGTCCAGCGCATACAGAGGCAAATCCAACAGTCTTCCTATACTTGAATAGGGTAACTAAGCAAGTATACAGGTCCAGGGCAAAGACAAGAAGATGCAATATTTAGGCAGATACCCTGAATCATCTTTCACCCTTTAGAACGATGAAATAAATGAACCCGAAGAAGATATATCTCCTCAAACAATTCGTGGAAACTTATGCATACAGAACTACTTCATATTGTCTTCCTAATTATACATTTCAACAAAAACTCAACAATTTTAGCCTAACACAAAGAAATCCTACTTCTAACCAAAGAGCAAACTTTCCTCATAATATGCAGGTGAAGATAATATCATAAATTAACTCAAATTCAAATAGAAATATATATAATTTATAGCAAAAAACTTACCAAACTGGATTTAACCTTCTCAACAAGCTCACTATTCTTAATCCCTTCAATAATCTCGGAAGACGAACTCTTCTGTTCCAATTCCTTTAACCGCATTTTCAAAGCTCTAATCGGCTCCCAATTCTTCCCAACCTGTTTCTCCGCATCTTCATCCTTCCATTCCCAACTAAAATCTCTAACTCTAGTCCTTCCCCCAATCCGATACCCATTCCTCCCTCCACCATCAGCCTCATCAACTTCCGCCACAATCGCATTCTTAATCGCCGATAAGTCGATCCTAATTTTCGCTCTGGGACTCCATTTCTCCAACACTCTTTTACTAAAATCCGGCGACGAGTAAGCTCGCCGGAACTCCGTTAACTTCGGCTGCAGCTTCTTCACAAACTCAATCTCCGCCGGCGACGGCGACGACGACGTTGTGATCGCCGGTACCGGAAAAGTCGACCGGGAAGCTGACGTCAGGAAGTTTTCGAATTCCCTGTCGAATGAGGTCGCTAAGTTTTTGAATGAATTCGCTCTTGATTTCATTAGCTGTAGATCTGCTTCTGTTGAATCCTTCACTTCCCGCCATCCTTTTGAGATGAATGAAAACGCTTTCTCCGCCGTCACGGCGGAGCTCGTCGCCGTCGCCGTGCTTGTCTCCGATGGCCGGAAGTTAAGCATAATCGTTAAATGAATATTTTTCCGGTGAGTAATTAGGGTTTACTGTGTGTTATTGTAAGGTGTGTTTAGTGTGTGTTTGGCTAATGCGAATTTAACGGTTGTGAAGAGTTTGTTTTCTTTTTGTTCTTCTTGTTCTTCTTGTTTCGTTCACCTAAAAAAATATTTATAATTATATTTATATATATGCCATGTGGCATCTCACGTGATAATCGGATTTTCTGGATGACGTGTCAGTGGGTTATTGGTTGTCGTGTGGGACCAACAGGATGAAGGAGTGATTACGTGGAATACTGTTGGTTTTTTATTTTTTTTTATTATTGGTATTTTCTCGATATTGCCGGAAGATTCCTGGGCATATACTTATGTTGATGTTGAAGTAGGAAAAAGATAAATAAAGTAAAATAAATAAATATAAATAATTCTTATTAAACTCGTTTTCTTTTGGTTTAAAAAATGTTATCTTGTTAAAGTAGTTTTTCTATAATGGATTAATCAATTGATATCGGGCAATGATGAAATGAATTGGTTGGCCATAAGTCACATGTTCAAATTTGAGCCGCAAAGGGTTTCTCAAAATGAGTTTTTTGGCGGCTCCGAATATGGTGCGTTTGGGCTACTAAGCTCTTTTTACATTCATGAGTGTATGGAGTTGTCTTTCATCATAAAATTACCCCGGATAATCAGGTTTTATTCATTGGTCATTAAAAAAAAAAGACTTAATTAAACATAAAGTATCTATTTGTAGTTTATAGTTGAAAAGTTTTTATGAGACAAATTTACAAGTTAAGTGAAAGAGTATAACTAGAATACTAATCAAGTAGTTTTGTAATCAACTAACATGTTTAAGAGGGTTTTTTTTTGATAAAATCAATGGATTCAAATATAAAGTTCTATGAAATTTATATTAAAAATACGTTAAACTTTTACAAAAGGTGTACTAAAATTTTATATAATGAAACCTTTCGACCAAAGTGGTGATATTAATATCACAAAGATTGATATATTTACCACATAATAAAAATTATATAGCATATTGTACAAGTTTTTAATGTACAGTTATGATAAATCTATCAATTTTTGTGGTACGAATATCACAACCCTTCGACCATATCTAACTTCATTCTCGTGACGGGGCCTTGAGCCTATAAATGATTGGTGAGAGGACAAACTTAAAACAATAAACATGTAAAACAAAATTATCTACCTACCAATATATTAAAACAGAATTGACGTATAACACGTGGCGTATTGTTTAAGTGACATGTGTCCATTTAGTATATATTAATAAATCCTATTTTTTAAATACCATATAGAATTAAAATTATTATTTAATTCGTAAACAAATATATACCCAATATAATTAAACGCTTATTATTATATTGTTACCATATCTACCCATAACTTACCATATGCATGATTTATTCCATTTGATCTTCTGTTTTAACTCTAAAACAACAATTTTATCTTTTCCAATGATAATTTTATATTGATTAAAACAATAAATATTTAATTGTCACCTAATATATTTAGTTATTTATTTATTATAACTAAAATTAAAATCATGTTACATTGGCATTCGATCTTCCTTTTTCAAAACCTTTTTAATAAACAGATATGATTTATAGTATATTATTATAGTTAGTATTAGTATATAACTAGAAATAATACCCGCGCAATACGCGGTGGTTGATGGTTGAAGTTAAAAGCTGATGGTGTCCGGCAATCGGCTTTGCCGACCGCTGGCTCTGCATTATCTAACACATGTATATAAAAATTGTATTTGTTGTTATTGATAAAAAATATATATAAATAAAAATGGTAATGTTTAAAAAATTCAAAATTTAAGACACTATGTAAATGCTTTATAAGGTAGTATAGATTATATGATGTTACCATATTCAAATATTACCATAACATATAATTTTCATCATCGCTTATAAATATTTTAACATAACTTTTTTTTTTTTAATTTTTGGACGGCAAATTGGATCATTTACGGGCCACTGACCTATCTGGTGATCTCCGTTCCACGAGTGCAGGACCCGAAGACCACCAACAGGAGAAAACTCACCATAATTGATAGATTACCACTGGCCCAACATGGAACCCTAATTTTTGTTACATGTAAGACTTGAACCCGTGATCTTTCCATTATTAAAGTCATTGGGTACCTCACCTTAGCCATTTGGACAGAGAGTCATTGGTTAATTTCAGTTATTAGTTATATATATATATACAAATTATTTTACATATATATTTCATTTTTGTGGGGGAAGTTGTGGCGGACACCTTTCCCCTCTTCGTGTCACTACTCACTACTCTGTAGATTCATTTCATATTTGTACTTTCCTTTTTTAGATTTAAATATTTAATGGCTATAAAATTTTGACCACGTAAAAACCATACACTTCATATGGAAGGATCCCACCATTTTTGTCACCAACAAACCTCACATTCACATTGTAACAAGTGGTGTCATTTTCTTTGTCTATGCGTCCTTCAAGCGGATGTAGTGTAGAAATATCGGGGCAACGGCCCGACGGTCTAAAAAACTTTTAGTGTATATGTATCATATTTATGTATATTATCATGGTTTTGGTTCATATGCCCTCATGTTTTTAATCCATTTTTTGTTTGCCCCCATGTCGTAATTTTCTGGATCCGTCTCTGTACTCAATACAGTGTCGACACTATTATCTTTTGATGTACCGATATGATGATTTGGTTTCATGGTGTATTAGCTTCTTGACATGTGTTGCATTATTTCATCTTATATCACTTTCAGAGAAAATGGACATATTCAATAAAACAATGGATTGAAAGATAATGTTCGACGCAAAATGTAAATAATAAAAATCAATATATCTACAATGATAAAAATGATTTGAACACCAAAGTCTAAAACTAGTGCTTTACGTTCTAACTTCTAAAACCATGTGTATATATTGATATAATTCAGCATTTAAGTGGAAAGCTTATTGGAAAACTTATTGGGTTGTAAAAAAGCTTTTAAAAGCTAAATGCCAATGTAAAGAAATTAAGCTTTTTGCATGACTATATTCGGCAATGACCTGGAGTTCAAGAATAAAGCAAATGTTTTGAACATATTTATAATTTTATTTAATTTAATATAGAAAGCTTTTGTAAAGGTTGATTTGGCATAAGTTAAGGTTAGTGGAATTATTATTTGGCATAATTTATAAGCTATAACGGATATTTCCGTTGGACATGCTCTCATAAAACTAGTAAATCACAATAGGTTTTTACACTGCTGATACTCTAAACTTGGATTAAAAAATTTCCCCCAAAAGACAATAAAATAGTTCAAAATTATGATGTAATAATGTTCATTACATCATTACGCATCAGATTTGGTATAACAATATTCATCATACGAAACCATATATAATTTAATTGTTAATTAAAGACTCAGATATATAATACTCCTACATATATAATTACATCATTCTCATTGATTTATTAAAACTTGTACTGTATTAAATACAAACCATTCATCTTTGATTTTTTTTAAAGTTAACCAAATGCATGAGGTCTTTCCTGTTTATGTTACTTGAGGAAAACGAGTTACGTTTTAACCAAGATATACGTGATTTAACTAGGATATTTAGTGATCGTTTACTAACATTTTCTGTAACTATTTCCAAAATATTCATCTAGAAATGATCGAACCTAAGAACTTTTTATGAGAACATCAAAATGTCTCACAACTAATTAAGTCACTTGTAGAGTGGTTGTAATTAACCAATACAGTATGATCATTAACTTTGAAATATTTGCAACTTGCAAGTGAGATTAGTAATGGGCTTTGAGTTTAAAAGTAAAGAGAATAAAAGACCACGGAATGAAAGAGTAAGATATAATCGTGATGTTTGTTGTATAAAAAGGGAATAGAAATGAATGGAGAATTAATTATTGTTTGATAATAATATTATTAAAATAACATTTTAGACCGTGGGAAGCGAGGCAGCTTTGCAGCCGAGTCACCCCTTCGCCGCCTGTGGGATGCCATGAACATTGCCCCGAGGGGCATTTTTGGTGTTAGGCGTCAATATAGAGTTGTTGTGCCTGCCTTCGCTTTATTGGTAGTCACACTGCCACATCACATTGGCAGTAATAAATGCCTCACATTGGTAGTAAATAAAGGCATTTTATTTAATATTTAAATGGGAGTTGCCTCTTTAAAGAGTTGCCTCACTCCATCAAAATGGGAGGGCAACTCCTTAAATGAGGTGACACCACATAGCAAGAATTTGTCCCTCTAAAGAGTTGTTTCACTCGTCATAGTCTTAGAGAAAGAAAACTCTATCTATCTAGAAATGTATTAAAATAGGATTGAGTTATTCTTGTAACGACACATTATGCTTTCATTGATTGACACGTGTCCTTTTTGATATCTAAAATCCCCTACCAATTTTTCTCATAACAAACTTTCTTATTAAATATATTAACAATAAACAATTTCCTAATTTATATAGTATTTCTACATATATTAATTAATTTTTAAACGATCACAATCTATATATATATTACTTATTCAACTTAATTGCTTTAACAACAAATTATGTTATTTATATAATAATAATAATTAATTAATTTTTTTTATCCATATAGCATGTTTGTTATTTTATTTAAACTAGATTATTGTCCCGCGTAATACGCGGATGAACTTATATAACTATTTGCATTTTGAATTTTTGTAACAACGTACATTAATAAGTTGATACACTAAATGTTGAGAAACAGAGACATTATTCTTATGTTAATTCTTT
>JAOXNX010000035.1:19859657-19870950 GCA_028566075.1 Solidago caesia | reverse complement strand
GTTAAGATTAAAAGATGATCTTTTAATCTTAACCCTTGATTCTAAATCAAGGGTCAAGATTTTCACAACTTGATCCCTCAAGTTGGGTAACTTGATGGAATCTCATCCCTAAAATGACACTCTTTAAATTTCATTATAGCAAAAGGTGACTATTTTGGCGGCAGAGAATACTGGTGGAGAGCTGCCATGAATTATAAATATTGTGGCTAGGGTTGTTCAATCAGTCGCAATCGGACTGGAATATATGAAACAAAACATAATACAACAACAACATTACCCAATTTCGTTAAAAACTTAGTATGGGAAGGTAAAATGTAGATAAACATACCTTTACCCGAGGGTAATGAGACTACTTCCACAAAGACCTCTGATTGAACAATTGATATATTAAAATATGTAGCGTGCAAGTGTTAGAGTGTGTGTGTATGTATGTGTATATGTATCAAGAGTAACATACCTGTAAATCGGCATATAAATGGTATTTAAACCTGGGGAATTTTATATAAATCATACAAATAATACAAGATGTGTTAGCATAATAACAAATTATGCTGATAAGTAAAAAGACATATAAGAGACCGACTAAGTAAGCATGTAATAGTGGCGGAATGAGGGAAAAATATGTAACCAAAACATAGAAAATGAAAAAGATTTTAAAAAGAACTATTACAAATTTACAATTACGAATGATTTCTAAATAAATGTGCATATAAATATGTAATAACATGTCTTTACAAGCGTACCTCACTTGTGACGTGTTATAAAAATTAAGAGTATTTATAAATGTAAGGTTTTTCAATTTCAAGAATGATTATAAAAAATTAATTTTAATTTTAACTAGTTCAGTACGATTTTGAATGAAGTATAAACTCGATGTTTTCTATTTTGAAAAGTGTAAATTGTATTACTAAGGGAATCTCCAACCATATTTCTATCTCTAAATATAGAGGGAAATGGGTATTTTATAGCATATTGTTCTTTTACAAATATTACATATCCAACCATTAATTTAAAAACCACACTCTATATCTATTTTATCTATGTCTTATTACTTTATTACTTTGAAATAGATTATAATCAAAAATTAATTAAAGACGATAAACAATAATTATTTCTTTTTTTTTTACATTTAATTTTCAGAGCCTGTTAGACCCCGAGCAACTCGGGCAGAATGTGATCACAGAGAATTTGAGGAAAAAATCTCATAAACTTGTCACCCCAAGGAGTCAAACCTAAGACATATGGGTAAAAACCAGAGAAGCTTCCTCACAGTCCCCAATCATTTACCAGATGATCCGTGCCTATAAAAAAAACTGGTTTCCTTCAAAATTTAAAAAATTGCTTTTAACTTGTTGAAGTGACTTTTTAGTCCTCTTTAAATTTAAAAAATTGCTTTTAGAGCATCCATAGGAGATGGCCAGTAAGGAGTGTTTTCAAATTTGCTACATATTCTTAATTTTGTAGAGCTCCTTTTCGATAGTGATTCAAACTTTTTTATTTTTTATTTATTTTGTGGATTCTATTGGACACTCCAAATGTGCTATTAAAAATAGCTCCTTTAGAAAAAGATAGGAGTAAAGCTATGATAGAGATTTATGAGGGGAGGGCCTCATCTAATATTCTAATCTAATGAAAGAAATTGAAAGGGGGTAGGGGCCTTTCTTGTTTGGAATTGTTAAAGCTAAATTTGGAGCACACTTTTGTTAATCCTACATATTGCAATTCTTTTTAATTTATTATTGTAAGTTAATGAAAACTGTGTCATAATTGTTAGACTCGTATGAGTCATGAGTCGACTCGTACGAGTCAAGTCAAAAACACCTAAAACGTGGTGACTGGGGTGATGACTCGAAGTTGCTCCAGACTCGTACCATGACTCGCTAGTTGTTGTCTGACTCGGTCCGAGACAAAATAATATCAACCAAAAGGAAGTCAGCAACCCACCCGCACAAGGTCCCAGATCGAGATGATAACAGGATAAATGGCTTATACAGGTAGGCACGTATTAATGTATTATAGCAAGGTACTTGACTAAAGGGAATTGTACACCCACAAAGGTTAGAAGAAAGGTGTTGTAGAGCCTTCCTTGGCCCTCTATAAATACCAAGCCTTAATCGCCACATAATACACGACATATCTTAACCTACAATAGATAATTAAATTGCATTCAACATCTCAAATATAGTCGTGTAAAACGAGCTTCGGATGGTTGCTGCAAGGCAATCCCCAACAAATTTCATTCTAAAACACAAATTTCCCTCGGCCATCTATGAATACAAAACCTTAATCACCACACACAACACAAAACATATCTCAACCTACACTAAATAACCTGTATTCAACGTCTCTCAAATCTGGTGGAGTAAAACAAGCTCTAGGCTGTTACCGCAAGGGCGCAAGGCAATCGGCAAAAAATTTCATTATAAATCACACATTTTCTTACAACACTTGACTTCTCATTCCAAGATTAGTTCTGAAATACCTAAACTTGCTTCTATGTTTAACCTAAACTTGCTTCTAAGTTTAACCAATTACTCTATCAAAGTACTAAATATTATTTTTTCTTAAAAGCTAAAAGCCTAAAACTTAATAACTCTAATAAATATAAAAGATAAATATTCGATTAATTAAGAGACTAAGAACCAATAACACAAAAAAGCAAGCACATGGACTAACATAAGAATGTTAACTTTGAATACCAATTACTAACGAACGAGACTAATTTATCAAAACTCAAAGCAAATTTTAAACTTTTTGGAGTGTGCACTCAAAGATGCAAACAATAGATTTCTTATAACTTTAACAGTAGAATAAATCCGTAGAACAACTTTTATTAGTCGAGAAAAAAACAGCTCTGATAACCCAATATCATACATTCAATGAAACTGTTTGTGTTCATAAGTGTTTCGGATAAATTACAATTACACTGCTGCAAAGTATTCCTTGCTGAGCTTTGGATCTGGTTTCATCGACTTCTCCCCAGGCTTCCATCCAGCTGGACATACTTCATCAGGATTCTCTTGGACAAATTGCAATGCCTACGATACAAAACCAATAACAAGTAGTACTATAGACCTGCCTCTAAAAAATAAACAAGCTTGACCATACCAAGCAGTGTCATTCACCTCGCACGGTTTAAAGTAAATGTTTTTCTGGTGGATTGTCTAGAATAAAAGAACCCACATCTACTATAACATTTCATTATAAACTAATGACCTTGACTTGTATTGACAGAGAAATTGACTGCCATCTTAGTCCATGAAAACTTCACCATCAAAACAACGCCCATCATATTCCGTCAAACCGGAGACCGACTTTGATCACAACGACCACGTTTTCCATGAACACAAACACTCTCCCTCTCTCTCTCACACACACATACACAATTTCTTTTCCATCCAAATCACTCTGCCATTTCAAACACCAGTTTCAAAGAGACACCCAACTATTTACTCGCTCTTTGGCAAACATACATATACCAAAACAAAACTCATCATTAGGATACAAGAAAAATCATCATCAGACCTTATATTACAAAATAAAACTCATTAGATAGCTTGTCGAAGTTACACATTAATTCCGTATGTATGAATACTTTTATGTTTTTTTGTTATTATCCGTTTAAAAACTAGGTTATCTAATTTCGATGTGATTGTCTAGTTGATGAGTATTTTGATGCCATTGAATTTTATTTTGTAATATAACTTATGATGATAGTTTGCATTTATTATAATGAGTTTTATATAGTATATGTATAGGTATGTATATGTGTGTGTGTGTGACCATGTGTTAAAGAACTAGTAAATAGTTGTGGGTGTCTCTTCAAAGTTCAAACTATATGTCTAAATTCGCAGAGTGAGTTGGACGAAAAAGAAATGGAGTGTATGAGTGTGACACGGAATGTTGGTGATCTTCAAAACATCGTCATTTTGATGGAAGGCAATCTCCAATTTGACGGACTAGGACAACATCGTTTTGACGGTGAGGTTTCACTCCAGTTTGACAGACTAAGACAGTGCCGTACTGCCGTTCACAGGGCAATACAAGTGGATGCTATTAATTTATAACAAATCTAATGCAAATGTTGAGAACCCAAATAATAGACAGAATTCGTAAGTTCGATCAAAAACTGCAAAAATGAAATGTTGCAACTTTTGTGGGACGAAGCAAGTAAAGTGAGAGTTAACTACCTGAAGCGTTCTCATGGTTTCATCCACACTTCTACCGATTGCAAGATTGTTAATGGTAGAGTGTTGAATAACCCCTTCCTTGTCAATAATGAAAAGCCCTCTCAATGCTATTCCCTGAAAATGTAGACACCACAAAACCATATAATTTTTATCAATTGCAATTAAGCTACGAAAATAATAATGCAACAACCTATCAAGTTAAAAGTTCATGATTATCATTCCTGTAATCTACCAACATTTTGCTTACTACATGCAATAGTCGTGGTTATTCACATTAAATCCCAACATTTGAAAGTATCTTTGATTGATATCAACATTCTTTCTATAAAACCGGTATCAAAGATGATAGTGTAGTCCATGAGTACATAGATGTGACAAATTGGACAAGTTGGGTTAGGAGTCAAAGCGAGCAATTTTTTCGCTATTGGTCAAGTAGGGTTAACCCCAAACTTGTGTTATTTTTGTGTCAAATATAACTACACAATGGAATTAATTCGGTAACTATTTAATTTATTTGAATAAATGATTTAAAAGGTTTTAAGCACTAAAGATACACTTTGGGGGCAACTTTCAACTCGTTTCCTTTTGAGCATTTTTTATAATCTAACCCATTGGTTATAAAACAGAACCAGAATCAAACCATTCAAAAGTAAATGGTAAAAAATGCCACCTCTAATCATAATTTTAACAGACAAATTAGCGTTCGATTGTTCCAAAAACTAGCAAATAACATCAAATGCATACCTGGTCTTCGATCAGCACATTAAAAGCTTTTGAAATTGATTTGGTGACATCAGAAACCAACGGATAATTCAGATCACCAAGACCCCCGGACTTTCTGTCTGTTTGAACCCATGCAAGATGGGAGAACTACAAAAAAGCAAACACTTATTTCATTATCGTGTATTCACCCACTAACAAAAGTACTTCAAAGCTATAGCAAAAACTTTCAGACCCTAAAGCCACAAAACTAGCATGTATAATAATTAACTTGCAAAAGATCAGATTTTAACAATAATTATGTGACAGCGTAAGAGGCCTTTTAAATGATCAAAATTCGAGTCGCTAAATTCTTTTATGTTAGTGTATTTCCTGCCTCACGCTTCATCATGCAAAACTAAGAGAAAATCTAACGAATGTTGAGGACCTTGAGGTTTCACAAGTTGATCACAAAAGGTTAGCTGCTCATCTTTCTTAAAGTAAGACTAACAACACCTAAACTAACAACATACGATTTGTGTGCACTCACTTAAAAAATATAGACTATAAGGTCTAGTCAAGAAAGTGGTTCCATGAAAATATTGTTTAAAGAAACAACGTAATAATTGAATAAATAAGGAGTTGATACAAATGACAGAATATAATAGCATTAATGAAGAGTTTGAAATATTGTAACGCATCATAAGGAAGCATACCACACTGTCTACAGAAACCCCCAGTATTTCGGTGTTCAACTTCTCAAATTCAGCATGACGATCACTGAAAGCAGTGATCTCTGCACATAAAAAAAAATGAATAAATTAAGAAATCATTTACCAGACGAATATTAATAGCTTAGGAGAGAAAGAAAGAACATTCAGCAACTATATCGCTCTTGAAAAAATTAAAAGAAAAAACTCACCAGTTGGACAAACGAAAGTGAAGTCCAGAGGGTAGAAGAAGAGAATCACATATTTCTTCCCAATATAATCAGAGAGCTTAACCTGCAATAACATATTCTATAGAGTTAAAGAAATTCTTGATGTCTTCATATTTGCAAAGCTATTGTGACCATACTATCAACACATCTAAAGATAAGATAGAAATCACTTCAATTACATTGATGAACTCTTGATCAAAGACAGCTTCTGCTTCGAAGTCTGGTGCCTTATTTCCAACTAGCGGTAGTCCCTGCATAGATAAATTTAAAAAAAAAAAAAGTCTATATAAGAGATAGATATAACAAACTAGTACATTTTCATGATATAAACATTATACAAATATTTTTGTTCATATATGGCTCAACAGACTAAGGCTGTAGATCCTGCAGGGACCAAAAAAGAGGGAAAAGCTGAAGCTAACAAAAAAACCTGTGCAACATACTGGTGGAGGTGGACCAAGTCTATATTCCCAGTTTAAGCAACAGGGCTACAGTGATGATAATGAGTATGAGTATGATGACTATGAGAAAGAGATATCTGAAGCACAACGGGCTTTTTGCTAGGTGATGGACGTTTCACTTCGTGGTCTATCTAGAAAGTAGATTATGTTTGTACTGTCAAATGTAGTCTAGTGGTTATTTTTTATCTTCATATTTGAAGTAGATAGTAATGGTTGTGTCGGTCATGTATGTCGTATGGCCTATGTAACGGGCTAAGATGTGGGACTCACTCAAATCCTATGTACTTCATTGATTTTTTGGCGTAATATATTAACTGGGCTAAAAGCCTTTTACCCAAAAAAAAAAAAAATCGGTCTCTTTTCCTGAATATGTGCATGGCAGAAAGCTTATAGAATCCATAACTGTGCAACTTCGCGCAAGTATCTCACAGAAAAGAATTTGACCATCGATTAAATATTTAAATGTCCTTCAATAAATATGAAAAAGAGAAATCATGTTAAGTAAGTTCATATTCTGAATATTTGAAATAAGCTTCAATAAATTGTAGAAGCACCGTATTTGGTTTGGCAGGGTGCACATCCCATGTAGCGTTCACAATTTCCAAAATGATTATAGGAATATGAGATTTAGGATGGTAAAGATAAAAAAAATATAAAAATAAAAAAACTCCGTCTTTCTTATTAATTACAAATGAAGGCTAAAATTCAAACTGATTGTATTATTGTAAAAGATGAAAAACATAAACTTAAGCTTGGACTAAGATCAACAAACCAAGTGAAGTAGCAATAAAGATTAAAGACAACACCACAAGTTACATTTTCTAATACATTGGAGCTGCACTTAGTAAAGTAGCCACACAAAGGTCAAAATGCATTTTAGTAGATTAAACTTGGTTGACCAAATACTGTACTACCCTAGAATCCTAGACAATTCAAGGTGCAGCATACTACAACCCAACATGTCTAACCAGGTCCTACGTTACCCTTCATACAATACTTAGTATTGAATAGTGTCAAACCCTCGATCACAAGCAATACTCAAGAAGAAAAACTCCAACTGATTGCGTCACGTGGGGATACATGACTTATTGCCATGGTACTATGGTAGTATAGAATCTAGTTAGCCAAGTCGACAAGTGCTACATTTGGAATATTAGGAATATACAAAAAAAAAACTTTCAGCCTTCAAATAAGGTTTACCTAAACATCCCGAATGGCATTGGAAAATGTCACATATGAAAACTTCTTTAGGGATATAGAAGATATTGGTAATATCCAAGTACTTTTTTCTAAAAGACAACATACTCAAACTTTTTACTCTTTGTGTCACGTATAAATAAGACAGTATACAGTATTGATCTCTAAATACTAGACGACATTTTTTAGGAAGTTCATTTGCAACAAAACATGTTTGTTCTCCTTGTTATAATGATCTGAGTGTGACAATACGAGTATCAGAATTCTAAATATGGATATGATATACATAGTACATTTGTTTTTATACGTATTCATTTAACAATTCGAACTTCTGGAATCCATGATTCCATGTACCACGCGAGCATATCCTCATATCCTAATACCAGAAAACATAAAAGAGCAAACAAGTAACATTGTAACGAACCTTCTCAAAATAATGTAATCCCTTACTTAAAAGAAACCCATACAAAAAACTGTCATATTTGTTCCGGTCATCGAGTAACAAATTTAAGTAAATTGTCTATTAGAAAGTGTGGTTTACACATTACCACCTCCACATCCTATAAAAACTTTCCACATTGAACATTCTCGAGCACCTACTTTTTTTTTTTTAACGGAAAATGTTAAGTTGTTAATAGTTAGTATTTCCCAAGTTAGTAATTAAACGCCAATGCCTGGATTTGAACTCGGGACCTCCAAAGAGTCAAGCCTTCCAACTGTCCCTTGGACGGCTAGACCAAGAGCTCATTGGCTCTCGAGTACCTACTTACTCCACAACTTAAACAATTATCAATCAACAATCATGAATAGATTTCAGTCAACAAACTTAAGTAATATTGTCTACTAGATTTTAATAAAATGAAAAATGAACTACTTACAGCTTTAACAACAAAACCGTTGCGGCGCGAGGCGGTGGGACGGGCGGAGACGGCGGAGCGGAGGGAGTTGGATCGGAAAGTGATGGATGAAGAGTTGGAAAAACTTAGGGTTTGAGAGAGAGTTGATTTGGGGGAAATGTAAGAGGTGATTCTAGTGGGGTTTGGGGAAGAAATAAGAGCAGCTGAAGCAGCTGAACAAGCCATTGTTTGGGGGGTTTTGTGATGGAGGCCTGATTAGGGGTTATGCTTTTGTGTGGTGGAGAAATGATATATAGATTGAAAGGAGATATAATATAATCTAGAATCCTAGACTAGATGGTGGGATTGTTGTAGTTGGTGGATCAAAGTGAGTGTGACTCTAAATGGATAAATTGATACTTACATTTTTTAAGTGCCTTTCTATTTTCACCCTTTTTGTGTTTATTTTTATCGCTTTTGTGTATAAAACACTTGTACGGTATGCATTATTTGTTGTACGGTTCTTTGTCTTATATGGTGGAAATAGCAACACCCTTTCCATATATAGTGATCATGTGTGAGTTTTCTCCTCCAGATCTTTGGGTGATAGGGTTTCTCATCGAGGGGTTTAAATTGAGGATCTATTCTACGATAGGCTCTTTAGCGCGGACCCGGTTAAAACAACATACGCTAGATCTCCCGACATTCGCGAGTAATTCTCATCTTTCAAAAAAAAAACTATTTTCATCTCTTTTTTTTTTTCCTAAATACTCCCTCCGTCCCATTAGAAGTGCACTATTTTGAATTTTCATTTTTTTTTCTTCCAACTTTGACCTTAAATTTTTTGTTTGTGTTATATAATACTTGATGAAAATTATATGAATTGATTAAATTTTAAATATGTTTCCATTAGTATAAATTTCATAAAATATTAAATAACACCAAATAATAAAAAAGAAAAAGAAAAAAAGTTTAAGGTCAAAGTTAAAAAATTAGACTTTGAAAGTTCTAAATAAGACCCTTCTAATAAGACGGAAGGAGTATATCTTTTTACTGTATAATAAACAATTATATATTATATACTATTTATTGTATATTGAGAAATGTATTTGGGAAAAATAAAATGAAAATAAGAGCCCCTTGTTTGATCTTTTGGATTGAAAAGGATGTTTTTATTTTCACTTTCTTTTTCCCAAATACATTCATTAATATACAATAAGTTATACATAATATATAACTGTTTATTGTACAATGAAAGGTGTATTTAAAAAAAAAAAAGATGGAAATATATACCTACTTGAAAAATCGATAAATGAGATTAATTTGGTACTTTGGTAGGTATATAGATCTGCATAAAAATTTGATGTCTATAAATATCTATTATATTTATTGTTACTATAAATATTTATTTCTATCGTCATTCATATTTTCATTATAATTAAAATTTAAATTAGTCTACAATTCAGCCATTTGAAATTTTATTTTTTAATCTGATAAACCCAGAGTAAATATTAATTATTTAAAACATAAAAAAGTATCACTTAAAAAAATAACCATCTAGCAAACACATAAAAGTATAACCAATTAAATCATCTTGACTCAATGGTAGCATGAATAGTAGTAAATCAAACTTAATAGAACATTTATCTCATATAAAAACATAAATAACAACATATTACTATTACTATTACTATTTATAATATATAAAAATAAAACTTATTTATTATAAAATGCAAGACATGTTAAATTATTTAATAAATAATGGTAATAATACATCAATGTCTCTATTGTACAATTAATCACATTGTACAATTAATTATATCTTTTGTATAAAAAGAAAATGGAAATTGTACATGGTTTAATACATGCATTTAGTCGTTGCAATGGTAGCCGGATATTGAGAGACATGTATCACAAGAATATTGGTTAATATCTAATGTTACTTTTGTTATTAGTAATAGTATGACCCTAATGCCTAAAATCATAATAGTGAAACATGGTTCATGTCGTATTAAATTTTCAACCATGTTTTAGTTAGATTAATATTAATTTATATAAAATAATTTTAAATATGGATTAGAATAAGTAAAACTTACTTTTATATATTTTACAAAATAACAATATTTTGTTCTTTATGTCCTTGTATTGGATAATTGGTTAGGTGAATTTAATTTAATATTATGTGTATTACTATATCATCAAGTGTAACATTTTATTGGTTAGACACTTAAATTTTAATATCGTTATTTTTTCGTAGATGGAAGTTTTTAAGCGATAAATATCTAATTTTAAAAATAATTAAATAACTAATCTTTTGTCTATTATATAATTCTTTTTTTTTTTAATATTTGTTGAAATTTACTTTCTAAAAAAACAATGATTGCTGAAAAATAGATATTTATGGTATCTAAAATATAGAATTTATTTATTAAATATAGATTAAGGGACACATGTTGCTTAAATAAAATATTATGTGTCGATCAAACGACGCATCAATCCTGTTTTAATATATTGGTTTTGGTAGATAAGAACATCAGGGTTTTTATAGGCTAGTTAGTGGCGGATCCAAAAAAAAATTTAGGAGGCAAGAATTAGTTGAGACTGTTAGATCCAAGGATGTTAATATACCAAAATATATGGACACAGATTAATTGCAGGGGGGGGGGGGAGGAGGGTGAATACAACTTTCCAAAATCTTAGTAACGGATTTAAGCTTCTCTTTTAAATCTTTTTCAAATAGTAAGTAAACTAAACAGAATATAAAGATTTAACAGATATGAGTAAAGAAAGTAAAGAACATAAAGCAATAAAGCAGGTAAAAATAAACTTCAACACAATATGTAATTTTTAAAGTAATTCTTTATTAAGAATGAATCTATACAAAGAATTACAAGGTTGTTGCGGAACAAGATAACCTACAATATCTAAACAACCCAGTTGAAATGACAAATTACAATCAATAAGTTTCTA
>JAOXNX010000035.1:19836274-19847687 GCA_028566075.1 Solidago caesia | reverse complement strand
CCTTTTACAAAATTAATTTTTAAAAAAATAACCTAAACTACTCCCCCCCCCCCCCCCCACCACCACCAGCCGCCACCGCCACCACCACCACCTGTCGCCGCCACCACTACACCGCCGCCGCTACCATCATTGCCGCCGCATTGCGCAGGTATTCCTCTAGTATTTATATAATATATATTAAGGGGATGTGAATATAAGGTTGTCTCAAACCTAAGTTTTGGTATGTAACCCCTCTCATCATAATATTTTAATCATTAAAAAATATGAGGCTCAAATCATTTATCTATTTTATAATAAATATTATAAAAAAAACTAATATGGGAAGGGTTTCATACCTCAGCCTTATATTCAATTTTGCCATAAATTAAAATACAAAAATATCAAGTATTATTTGTAAAAAGAGTTTTCTGAGATCTTGCTTTCTAGGGGTTCTTAATTAAACATATATATATAGTTCAAATAAAACAAGTATTAAAATAAAAATAATAATTTTTTTTTCTCTTAACTGAAATCGTTGTGGCTCATGAAAATCTTCATGTATCAGTATTTGTGCTCTATGAATCTTCGTGCATCAGTTTTATCATGATCTAATGGTTAAGATCTTATCATGTTTTACTTTAATACTTGTTTTACAATAACTAGTCTATATATATAGGGAAAATCAAATATGCAGTTGACTGCATATTTGATACATACAGTTACACACACAAACAAATGGATGATTGATATATTACAAAAATGCCCCCCCTGATTTTTAAGCTAACTGTACCAAAATTTTATACAGCCAACATCACCCAAGTCATACCCATATATATATAGGTTCTGGTTTAAATAAAACAAGGATTAAAGTAAAACAAATAAAGCAATCATTTTCTCTTAACTGAAAATCGTTATGCATCATGAAAATCTTCGTGCATCAGTGTATATATTTGTGCTTTATGAATCTTCGTGCATCAATTTTATCATAATTCAATGGTTAAAATATTATCCTATTTGTTTACTTTAATATTTGTTTTACAACCAGATCCTGTATATATATATATACTAGTCTTCAAGCCCGTCCTATGGACAGATGGTTTCAAAGGATATGTCTTTATGAATTTTGTTTCAATATGTTTTGAGGTTTTATGATAATATATATAATTTTGCCTAACTAAATGAATTGATAACTTTGGTGATGGGAACAAAAAATATATATATATATATACATATGTAATAATATATACATTTCATCAAACATCATATGTGCATCTAAAAAAAATTCAACTATAAAGCATTGTTCTGATTAAAATACAAATGTTAAATGAACATCACATAAATAATTAAAATATCATTTATGTTTATAGTAAATAAATAAATCAAACTTTTTTAAAAAGAAATTTCTTATATTAAAAGAAACATTATACGGTTCTATATAAAAAGGGTTACTTTTAAATATATATATATATATATATATATATATATAATACAATGATTATTATAAAAATACAATACAATCAAAATATAATAATATAAACCTTACCTGAATTAAAACCATAATCTTTTTAAAGCTAATTACAAGTTTTTATCATTTATAGCTTTTTGTATAAAAAATGATTTAAAGGGATTAGAATATTTAAATATTACCTAATTATCAAAAATTGGGAAAAATTTATATCTAAAAAGAATGGAAGAAATTAAATTTGTTTTAGTAGATATATACAAAAATAATATTCCTAATGTTTTTACGGATGAAAAAAGATAATAACTAATAGATAGAGATAAAATAATTTTATTGTTATAAATTGTTATTGATTTAGTTTTAGATTTAATATAAATTTGTAAATAATTGTGTTTATTTTCTCTAAGGGGGTTCTGGTGGTGTCAAGTGTATTTCTAGAAATTTCTTTTAGTTATATATTAGATATATTGGTTCTGGTTCAAATAAAACAAGTATTAAAGTAAAACAAATAAAATAATTTTTTTCTCTTAACTAAAAATCGTTATGCATCATGAAAATCTTCGTACATCGGTGTATATACGTGTGCTTTATGAATCTTTATGTATCAATTTTATAATGATCCAATAGTCAAGATCTTCTCCTATTTATTTTACTTTAATATGTGTTTTACAATAACCAAACCCTAGATATATTACATATATATATTTACAGTTTGCTAATATATATATACATATATATATATTTCTTTTTTTTTAAAACGTCATTTAAAATTTTATTAAAAAAAATGCTAGTAAGAAACTAGCAAGTACAAGACACGATCCAACAGAAAAACAAAAATAAGGAGCAAAAAAAAATCTAACGATACAAGACAAACACGCAATATACCGACGGCTACTAAAATCAGAAGGGAGATCCCAACACAATGCAAAAAGAATGACCTCCCATGTATGAATTCGAACACCCGTTGCATCATACCACAAATGCAAAGAGATCTAACCGACATCCTTTGTTCGTCTCTGTAAAGCACTGCGTAGGAGAATAGTTTCCTTTACACTGCCATAATATCTCCAAATCTTAAAATTACTAGGAAAATAATATTTTCACTTATGTAATTGCGCGAGAGAGAACGACCCTTGAACATTCCCAGAGGGGTCCTTATAGCTCCAACAAATCTCAGGATCAAGCTCATCAGAAATTAGAAGACCAACATAGTCAAGCCACATTTGAACAATATTAGAACGTACATAGTTATTTTAATTTGAACAATAATTGAAATTTGAATGTTATAAAAAAAAAAAAAAGAAGGACGATATGCATGTGACTGTATTTTAATAGTTTGATAGATAGATATCATGAATTCATGATTAATAAAAATAATATATGATGCATGATGATTACAAATTTTGTTTTGAATCAAGAATGACAAAAATGACCATCCATTACGTTTGTAAACTTTAATAAAAAACCATGACTCTCAACCTGTCTAGTTGCCGTGACTTAATTTTGGGTCTTGTTGTGTTTTGGTCTCAGGAAGCGTTGTTGAGTCTGGTCTTATTTGTTATCGTTTCTGGCTAGTTTCTTTGTAGCCAATTTTAATAATATTAATATTGTTCAAAAGAAAAACCCAATGACTCTCACCCTTTTCTGAAAATCTAGTTTTTGTTTGTTCCTTTTAAACTCTCTTTTTTTATTTAAATCCAAACCATGGATGCGGCAATACAATGCATGTAAATAAAAATAAAAATAAAAAACGTATTTTCAGCTACGGTCTTTTTGCAACTTTAGTCGTATATTAAAATTAAAATTAAAATTAAAAATAAAATGGTGATGGTGAAGGGTAGAAATGGTAGGACAAGGTAGAAAGCACCATTTTGATACAAAGAATTGAGGAGGGGGTGAAAAGCCTTGAATTCATATGTGACTTCATTCATGAAACTTAAATTAATCTCTCAACCTCCCCACATTGAAGATTCAAAAAATGCATTTAAACACACACATTATTAAGGGATCCATTTTTAAGTGCCAACCAAACTCCATCAAAAAGGACCCTCTCAGGAATTCAATCCTACTCTGGCTTTGCTATTATGAAACTCATTCAAGTGTCTCCTGCCCATTACTCTTTTATGTACTACCCTTCTTTATTTTCTTTCGAATAAATGAAGATTGTTATTTTTTAGGTTCATGCACTTATTAATGGGTAGAGATAAAGTGTACTTGAGAAGAGATATGTTATACTTACAAAAAATTTATAGAAAGTTATAAACGAAATTATACATCATGTCCCACGATGATAGCTTAGCGGTAGGGAACATGTAACATAAAAGTGAAGGCTCTAGGTACCAAATTTATCTCATGTCCCCTTAATCACATTATAACGTGTTTGACCTTTCCTCATATTGGTCGTATATCCGGTCGGTGAGGGGTCGATCATAAGTCAGTTATCTTATTTTTTTTTTTTTTTGATACGTCACTAATATATCGAAGTGGAAAAGAAAAAAAAACTAATAGTTAATAGATAAACGTTGTTGGTTTATCTCTTGTGTTGCGTATATTTTGTGATTCTTTTATTAGATGTAGCGTTTCTCATTTATGTAAAATCTTAATTGGTAAAGTAAAATAAAAGTTAGATAATATGAAACATGTAAAATTGGTCATTTTCAAATACTTAAAATCTATATAAAGAACCTATTTGACCGAACATCCCGACAAAGATTAGAATTATGTGAATAATCTCTTTGTATAATTAATTAACTTGAATGATATGATTGTGGGTAATTGCCTAATGATATGATTGTGGGTAATTGCCTAGACTATACTTTTAGGCATGGACTATAAAAACAAATAGCGATTCTCTTATATATTACACATATGAATATGAATAAATCAAATATATACTATTATTAACTTATAGGTCCGTGCAATTACACAGTTACAACACAAGTATGAAGTATCCACAAGACCACAACGAACATAATTAAGTATCATCCATGACATATTGTTGCCGATCTTGCCTACAGCTCGGACACCTGCCCGCGACAATAGTAAAATCGAAACCATGCAACCCATCGTCTTTGCCAGATTTTTGTCACTTCAATTCCTTGACCAAATTTCAAGAGTAGACGGTGTGAACTTGATAATCCTGAGAAAAGTAGCGGAGCTAGGATTTGACATTAAGGGGGCCGGTTGCTTGATTGGAAGCTAGGGGTCGATTAAATAAAATAATGTTGACTTAACCTTTAAAATGAAAACTGAAATAAAAAGTTATGTTGGTTGGAGGGGCACCCTCTAGCCCTGCCTATGCCTAAGACTATCATCAAAGACGAAAATCATACGTGCACACATGTTTCTATGTATTTCAATGATAATTTTACAAGAATTCTTGAGTGAAAGGTTCGATTTTAGTCTGTTTAAATTATCAAGTTTTAATCATTTGAACAAATCCAGTTGCGTTGTTCAAGATTCATGTGCTTAACTTTAATAGAGAAACAAAACATTTGAGATATCTTATACAATAATTTGAGCTCCTTTTTTTTTTTTTTTTATCAACAAACTCTAGTACACGCATAATCTTTGTTTGGTTGACAGGAGGCTTATAATTGTATATGTATGCTTTGAGTATAACTTGCCAAAGACCTGTCGATACTAGGTTGAGAAAATTGAATTTGATAAAAGAAAATTATTACTCCCTCGTCCCATTATAATTGTCCACAATCAAAATAGGTGTAGATTAAGCTGTATGTACTAAATGAACATTTTATTTCATAAAAAAAAAAAATTTACTTTATCCTTGAATTTAAAGGTTGTTTGACTTGAAAAACTGTAATAATAAGAATCATATAAAGTATAATAGATATAAAAAAAAATAATAATTAATGTATTTTTGTAAAAGCAAACAATGATATTACGACAAAAAAATAATAATAATAAAATGAAGATGGACAATCAAAATGGGACGGAAAGAGTATATTTTACATACGACCTTATTATGGATATCAAATTACCGTTATCCTGTAGTTCGTATTTGTAACGTATTTGTATTATACATTATATTTCCTAGAAAATAATGTATGGATCATTAAAAGATCAATAAATAAACTTATATTGATGGTATTTAAAAGCAAGCAACCATATCTAACAATAAATATGTTGCATTTTCCTACTTAGGCTTTTAAATGTCACATTGATATAATTCTGGTATGAATGAGCCACTTTATTTTTATGATATCTTTTAATTTTATTAGGACTGTCAATACTCGATCCAACCGGAAATCCGTCTTGAAACTGACAAAAAAAAAAAAAATGGATTAGGATTGTGAAATCTCGACCCACCAATTCGTCAACCTGATTTTTTTCGGGTCGGGTTTAGGTTCACCTTTCGGGTTAACAAGTCGACCCGTCAACCCGAAAATATTTTAAATTTATATATATTTTAATAGGTGGACCCACCAACCCATTTGACCCGCCAACCCAAAACTCATTTCAACCGCCAACCCACGAACCGACAACCCATATGACTTGTTTGACCCGAAATCAACCTGTCAACCCACCATCCCACCAACCCATTTGACCCGCCAACTCGCCAACCCAATTTTTTCCGGGTTGGTGGGTTGGGTTCGGGTTGACAGGTTGGCAGGTTCGGGTTAAGATTTCCAACCCGATTTTGATATTAGGTCAGGTTCGGGTTGAAAATGAGTCAGTTTGGTAATGCTATGTTTATATAACTGTAATGATTTTTTCTTTAAATTGAAAGAAATAACGAGTTTCCATACATATATATGTACTAGCATCTAATCACGTAATGTAGCGAGATCGACCACTTCGTGGTCGACAACCAATGATGATGATAGTTGAGTGAAATGAATGGAATAGAATTACAAGTAATGAGTGTTTTGAAGATTACTAGTTAAGATTAAATGTTATGAGTTGTTTAGAAATTGAATGGTTGTGATAATACATCTTTATTAAAAGAGTTGTTCTAAGAACTTATTAACCAATCATAAGACTACATTCCCTTAAATTAACTTTTGTTTATGTCATAATCATATTTAAAAAAAATTCGATTAAACCTATTAAATTAAAGTTAGAAAAAATCTTAATTTTCGTCCCAAACACACCAAAGAGATTTTGGCCTTTTAAATTAGTAAAGTCTGAGTGTTAATTAATGCATATGATTTTTTTTATTAACAACTTAAGGGTTGTCGTTAGCAAAACCCTAAATAAAATGATGCAAGTGTTTGATACATCATAAATACGATTAGTTGAGGACTTGAGGCAATGACATACATTTTTATCCATATATAAAAATTCCTTTTGGTATATTTCAAATCTATTTCTTCTATATAAAATAATTACACGTTTACTTAAAAAAAAAAAGTAAATAAGAAGAAACCCCTTAATCTCTTATATCATATTGGAACCTACATAACCACCCTGGTGAGTAAAATCCTCTTTAAGTTGAAATCAAAATAACTAGTTATCTTATCCCACCATTAAAAGTAGACTACCTTCATATCCCATTTCCCTTTTTTGCGCAAAAATAAGTGTCTTACATTTCAATACATTATATAGGCCAAAATGCTGACATTGTTAACTTAGTGCAAGTGAATTATACACAACCCACACTCTCTGCCACTATGGCCACATCGGCCGAGAGAATGGAAAAACTTTGTCATCAACGGAAGGGTGTTTGGGCACCTCAGTTAGCGGAAAGGAGAGGGAGGGGGAATGGAGGCCACACCAAGAAAAGGAATAAAGGATGGGCGCCGCACAAAGGGCGCAATGTACACCGTTCACACCGATGCCCACTCTAGTTATTGGCGTAAGATTCCTTTGTTTTGCTAAGTACCATTGTAAAAATATTTGCACCTTAACATTAAGTTGTGTTTAAAGTGTCAACATTTACTTTCCTTTAACATGACATCAACCAAAAACTACACTCTTGTTATTGATTTTAGTCGACAAAATTTTCTACGCTATTATTATCGACAAGTATTTTGATATTAGACTAGAAATACAATATATTTTTCTAAAGCTATCTGCTTAAATTAAATGTTTCATTAAATGATACCTCAATTTTGACTAGTGTATAGTACTTGCATAGATGATACCATCAACCAATTTAATGTTACTATTTTTAATAAAATTGATATCACACACAACATTCAAGATAAAAATAATAAGATTACCCATATGGACATAATCATGATGACATGCAAACACTGGATCTTAGGTGGGAGAAAACTAGTTATAATAATAACTATAGAAATATATTTTTTCTATATATCTATATAATAATGATACACCAAACCAAATAGATATATACCAAGAAATTGACCAACTCTTTGTCATTCATATTTGTGCATAAAAAAAACTCCAATTAATATATTGTGAAATGTTGTTTTGTCGTTTAGAGTTTTGACCATAATGTTCTCCCATAAGGTATGTATGTGAAAGTAAAAGCCATACCAGCCATATGGTGGAAGTTAAAGCAAACACAGAAGCTTATACAATGCTAACCTGACCTTTACCTGAGCTCTGTCTATCTATCTAAACATCTCAGATAACTTTATCACTCACTGACAATACATATACTTACACTACAACTCCTCTTGATACAAACAAAGAACAAAAATAGGGTTTGCCTACTCTGGTAAGATAGTACGAAAACGCCATTAATTTTTATCAACCTCATTTTATGCTGGGTACCCTTTGACCCTCTTCAACGCTTTTATCTATTCATCTAATAGTAACGATAAACAAAGAATATGCACTGCAATCATGTATTCATCTAATATCTAAAAAGTAAGCGCCATGAATACACAATGTTGAATCTTAGTGGATCGTGACGTTGGAGCTATTCTACCACTTACGTGATAATAATGAGTATAATAATAACATATTCCTACCGTGACAAATCTATAACAATGATGTTACACTTGATTTTGACCTATCAGAGAACCGATCTTATCACACTTTAAATTATGAGGATTGGTGTTTATAAGCATAAAATACATGTAATGTCAATGAATTGTTGGTTGATTTTGCTTTAAGTGAAAGTGTGGTCTTAAATTTTAAAGTACACAAAAACAAGAAGTTAGAGATATTCATTAAATGATCCTTAATTAGTGTCCATTGTAGATACAATAGTGATATGTTAGTGATCACGATAAATAAATAAATAATGATGGTAACGTGTTACCAACCTTGATTAGAACATCTCAAAAAACATATTGGATACATTTAACTTTTGAAATTTGGAACTTTTTTTCCTGGGATACTATTTGGATTTTTTACAAAGATAGATGTTGTTTCAAGCTAGACTGTTGACAGACTGCCAACTATTAATATTAATGCACTGTTGAGATTACAATTTATGAGCACAACGATATATCGCTGATGTAATTAAGGCTCATAATGGTTTTGATGACTAACCTGCTTTAGAGGTACATGTTTAATGTTTTCAAACCAGAAAACAGCTAACGTCCTCCATTAATACCTGTTTAGGCACAAAATCCACAAGGTAATATTAAAATAGTCGCATGGAAAAATGTGATGGAAAAAAACAGAATGATGAATTATCACATCATATGAAAACTGCAGAATGGGCCAAGAATAAACCACTTGACATAAGAAAGATTTCCCAGGTTACAATCACTTGAAACATTTCAGATTCTTTCAAAGATATTCAAGCTACTCAACTTGCGTTTATAATCAAAAGTAAAATCTAAAGAAGGGGCACGACAGGATGCGTTGGAAGGTGTTTGTTTATCTGTAATATGCAAGCTTGTATCATAATACGGCCCATCAACAAGAACCTAACGTTAATGATGAGTTCATGGATGCTGGCAGAAGAGCAAACATCACACACTCGTATGGATTTGATAGAACATTAGAACTTAATGTTAATTAACAAGTTAGAGTATGATGTTTATCCACGTTAAATAACAGTACCAGCAACAACAGGAAGTAAAAATTGCTGTCAATTTCAGGTCTTTGGTAACAAAACTTACTGACATTTAACATCGTGTCTTGCTTCCTATTAATTGGAATAAAAAGGTTATTGTATTTCACTGGTCAAGACCATAGCAGGTAAAGACTAAGAGATTTCTAACACCCTTCAATTACTTGAGGAAAATGTTAAAGTTCAACCTGATATATAGTGAGAAACTTAAGGTCCCATAAAAGAACGCGTTTTACCACTACATAATGGAGCATGTGTAACAATCTAACAGGTAAAAACTCCTTGGGTATAAGTTGTCGGGAATATCCAACTTACAAACAATAGGCGATAATACAGATTTACTTTGATCTTGATGGTGACAATCCAGTGGACAAATCCCATGGAAGAGATGGCAGATCAAAAACTAAAGGTCCAAGGGCTTTCAAGTAATGACACCATTCAAAGATAACGAGTCCAAAACCTCAGGGCCCAGGTCCTTATTCAAGAGATACACTTCATAACATTGTTCGACCAATTAAAAGACCAAAGCCCAAAATGTGAAGAAAAACACTTCAATTATTTGATTAAAGCCACTTGGGACAAAGAAGAAATAAACATGCCCAAGGGGAAAAGTATGTTGCATATTGGGGGTTAAACCCAAATGGAACCTACTCAAGGCACCTATCCAGGAAATTGTTTTTGTATGTTTTTCATCGCGAGGTAATCACCCGCGGAGGGGAATGGGGTGTTGGGGTGGGGGTTAAAAATTTACTTAACCTATTTGGTTGTTGGCTTGTTGCCTGATAGAGTAATGTAATTCCTATTGAATTATCATTCAACAGATACTTATCATGAATGTGGCGTTAATACTCTTAACTTATTTATAGCTTATGTCTGTTTTTGTTGATCATTTTATCAGCATATAGTTTCACATGATTGCTATTATAAGATGCTCCAATTACTTAAATGCGGTTAAATAAAAATTCGTATATCAAACACTAAAATCTAGGCATCTCTTAGGGTGTGTAATTAAATCGATTAGAACATGCCATGAGAGTGAAGCTAAATTCAAGATTATTATTACTTACAGAAAGAAAGCAATGGTGATTACTCCATGATTTTGTGATGATTTAGTTCATTTAGTAGCTCGGTCAAAGATCCTGTAGTGTCATTCACAAACTCATCTTTGCCTTTGCACGCCAGCAACTGCTCTTCAAGACTCTGCACAAGTGATTTAAGTTTCTGAATATGCTTCTCTTGTGATAGGATAATCTGCACCGGCAAGATAATGTGTAAGTAGCTGAGATACACACAATTTCAGAAGAATGGTTGCTTCATGAGATAATTAATTAAAAGAAACTACTAAACATCGTTTGCTAATTTGACCTCACTGATTTAATTTAGAGTGCCCAACTCATGCCCCTATTGTTGTTACTGTCTAAGCCAGATGAAGATTTGAAACAGTCTGGGCTATAGGGGAAAGTGAAACCACAGAAGTATTGATAAAAAAAACTCTTAGTTCTAACCCTATATCGATGGAGAGCTATAGTTCTAAAATATTTCAACATTCCTAACATCAAATATGCGTAAGGCGAATATGTCTATACATAGACATGTATGCATATACTACTTACAAGTTACTACTATACCTTTCCAACTGGTGTTATAAGTACAGACCTGATTAAACTGCATATCTACTTGAATTGATAGAGGAATCTAAAATCCTCCCTCAGTAGCACCAGGCACGATATATGTTGCTTTTCAAATTTAAGGATTTACCAATTTGGTGGATATATATATAGTCTTGTTATAGGTTTAAATTGTAGTTCAATTCTAACTTCTTTGAATAAGGATTCATGATCCAATAAATAAAACTTGATATTAACTGAAAAAATATCTTAAACTGCCATGTCGTTTGCTTCAACAAAATTTCATGTTTGCTTTCTATTATATATAAACTGAGAGGTGTATACATGGCTGCAAGGTGGCAAATGAGGTGTAAAAATTAAGAACAACGTGATCCACGTCAGCCT